>RXPK01002579.1:0-81461 GCA_004143645.1 Protaetia brevitarsis
AAGATATTGGAAAACGATTATAAAATAAATATTCAAAAAATATTTTGCAATCAATATTAAACTCGCAATATTTATAAATATTGCTTATATGTTGAATGTTAACTTTGGTTTGGAATGTGTGATATAAATATTGTTTCCATGTAATAATAATATGATTTTTAAATATATAATGCACAGTTATAATAAATATTATATAAATGTGTTGTTTATGTTGGAAATATTTCTCATACATATAATATTTGTAAAATATAAAATAGATATATTATAAATATTGTGTGCTACCTGGGTCTATTCTACCACTTAATCGTTGATTTTCCCAGCACCAATGGCAAATAGGAGATAAATAATTCTTGGATTTTCAGGTGATCAATTGTTAGATGTTGAATCTGGCCGTTCAGAAAAGAACAAATCGAAACCGACGCAACATTTTACCGTAATATTTAACTCGTTCGTTATGATGACTTTATTTAATGAATTTAACGCTAGAAAAATCCACGGCCAGCGTAATATTTTTGAGGGAATCTTTACCAATCGCATATTTTATACGATCTGGATCGGGACCTGCGCAGCACAGGTTTACTAAAACACCAAATACCGTTTAAAAGCAAACCCCCCTCACTAGCGTGATTGTATATTTTCAAGGTCGTGATCATCCAATACGGCAAGATGGCCTATTTTCTCCACGAAGGGCCTCGACCTGGACCAGTGGCTCTGGTGCCTGTTCTTCGGCGTGGGTACGCTACTCTGGGGACAGCTGGTGACCACGATCCCGACGCGGAAGATACCGAAAATCTTATCGTATGTCTGTTTGAGGCGGGTCGTCGCTCGGATTGACACGTTTTTCCTTTCTTTTTGATCTTTTCCAGTTGGGGCAGGGGACACCCTGAGGAGTACACGGAGACCATCGAAGAGAAATTCGACGTTGACTCGGATAAGAAGCCGAGAGCAGGTCAGATATTGTGGATAAGAGGCTTGACCAGGTTGCAGACGCAGGTAAGTGCTGCGCATTAGACGAGGCGTTGCCATAAGCAATGCTGTCATTTGAAAAAAAAAGAAAAAAAAAAGAGAGAGAGAATAACGACGCTTGGGGTGGTAGCCCTTCTTTAAAGTGTGCATAGTTGGCGTTTTTTTTTTTACGAAGGAAATGACAGGGCAACCCCCTTCTAGGCGGCGTGTTATATATATATATTTTTTGTTTAAAAAATAAGCGTTAGTCTTATGAGTGATTGAATATAGAATATGAACAGAGCTAAAAGTATTAGATACACATATATATATAGGATGATGTTTTATAGGTAGTTTTCATACGTCCACGTTATTTAAAAAAAAAAAAAAAAAAAATGAGGCTTTCCATATTTATTAGATATTTTGCCTCCCCTATTCCGCATACACTTGCCCCACCCCTATTTTTTTTTTACAAAACGATATCCCCCCCCCTGTATCCATATTGATATTACATAAATCAATGTTTGTTCATTTTTATGATGCATGATGCATTTATGTGCAGAAAGAGTTGATGATAAGCCCTTCTCTATATATGGGCTAAATATTTACATGTATTTTTTTTTTAATTTTATTTTTAGTTTCTGCTTTAGTTGTAAAGTGTTCCTAGTAGCTATATTTTTTATTTATTTGACTTTAACAAAGATCTAACGCCAATTTTTTTTTTTGTATTTTTTTAATTTAAATTATTATTTTTGACCATGGATATAAAGAGTGTTTCGGATCACCCGTTCGCTATCTTTCTCTCGCAATCTATTTTAATTAGACCAATGCAACATCAAAAAAAAAATAAAAATATTTTCACCCTCCGAAAATATTTCGTCATACCGGATGTCGACATCAAATTTATTATTTTAAATAAAATGGAAAAATCTCTAAGGATTTTGAGATATTTGCTAAGTTTTATTTTAGATTACACAAGCCGTTGGGAATAAAGATGTTAATTAGATTACTACGGCACAGTTTTTATTCAACATATCTGAAAGTGATAAAACATCAAAATCAAGCAATTCAGCTAATTCCCACGCGAATTAAATGATAATAATAAAATAATCATTCCTATTTGTTGATTTAATACCATGGTAGAAACAGTACACATTTAAATTTTCTACGCTAATCATCCAATTTAGGGGTACAGCCCCCTACAAGGTTTTGCGCGATTTTCCAATTTTTCCGAAATTATATTGAATTAAAAAAAACTCATTTAAAATAATTTGCAACAGATTTGCATGGTAAATAGAAGCTAATTATGGGGAGGGAGTACCACCTACTCTCCATTTTTTTTTTAAAATAAAATGTTGTTTTTTCTTAATTTCAAAAAAGGCAATTTAAATTTTTTACATTCCAGACATCCAAATTCTATATTATATATTTATACATATATATTGTGTGTTATATATGGTTAAATTCACTTATAATAAACCGTAATTATTATTTTCTGTACGTACCTGTTTGATATCCAGTATTTATTGGGTGTAATTAATTTTCCATCGTAGCCGTTTGTAATTAGGTATATACGTTCATCGTACGGTAACTGTATAATTTCAATTTAATTTCTTTAGTATCAATACTATACTGCTTTAAGGGTGGGGATTCAGTGTATTAAATAAATGACTGGAGGTCTATGGAGATGATTTTGAGATATTTGCAAGTTTTATTTTAGATTGCACAAGCCGTTGGAAATAAAGATGTTAATTAGATTACTACGGCACAGTTTTTATTCAACATATCTGAAAGTGATAAAACATCAAAATCAAGCATTCAGCTAATTCCCACGCGAATTAAATGATAATAATAAAATAATCATTCCTATTTGTTGATTTAATACCATGGTAGAAGCAGTACACATTTAATTTTTCTACTTAATCATCCAATTGTAGGGGGTACAGCCCCCTACAAAGTTTGCGCGATTTTCCAATTTTTCCGAAATTATAATTGATATTAAAAAAAAACTCTTTTAAAATAATTTGCAACAGATTTGCATGGTAAATAGAAGCTAATTATGGGGGAGGGAGTACCACCTACTCTCCATTTTTTTTTTTAAATAAATGTTGTTTTTCTTATATTTCAAAAAAAGGCAATTTAAATTTTTACATTCCAGACATCCAAATTCTATATATTATATTTATACATATATATTGTTGTGTTATATATGGTTAATTTCACTATAATAACCGTAATTCTTATTTTCTGTGTACGTACCTGTTTGTATATCCAGTATTTACTGGGTGTTAATTAATTTCCATCGTAGCCGTTTGTAATTAGGTATATCGTTCATCGTACGGTAACTGTATAATTTCAATTTAATTTCTTTAGTATCAATACTATACTGCTTTAAGGGTGGGGATTCAGTGTATTAAATAAATGACTGGAGGTCTATGGAGATGATTTTGAGATATTTGCAAGTTTTATTTTAGATTGCACAAGCCGTTGGAAATAAAGATGTTAATTAGATTACTACGGCACAGTTTTTATTCAACATATCTGAAAGTGATAAAACATCAAAATCAAGCATTCAGCTAATTCCCACGCGAATTAAATGATAATAATAAAATAATCATTCCTATTTGTTGATTTAATACCATGGTAGAAGCAGTACACATTTAATTTTTCTACTTAATCATCCAATTGTAGGGGGTCACACCCCTAAAAAGTTTGCGCGATTTTCCAATTTTTCCGAAATTATAATTGATATTAAAAAAAAAACTCTTTTAAAATAATTTGCAACAGATTTGCATGGTAAATAGAAGCTAATTATGGGGGAGGGAGTACCACCTACTCTCCATTTTTTTTTTAAATAAATGTTGTTTTTCTTATATTTCAAAAAAAGGCAATTTAAATTTTTACATTCCAGACATCCAAATTCTATATATTATATTTATACATATATATTGTTGTGTTATATATGGTTAATTTCACTTATAATAAACCGTAATTCTTATTTTTCTGTACGTACCTGTTTGTATATCCAGTATTTATTGGGTGTTAATTAATTTCCATCGTAGCCGTGGTAATTAGGTATACACGTTCATCGTACGGTAACTGTATAATTTCAATTTAATTTCTTTGGTATCAAATACTATACTGCTTTAAGGGTGGGGATTCAGTGTATTAAATAAATTACTGGGGGTCTATGGAGATGATTTTGAGATATTTGCAAGTTTTATTTTAGATTGCACAAGCCGTTGGAAATAAAGATGTTAATTAGATTACTACGGCACAGTTTTTAATCAACATATCTGAAAGTGATAAAACATCAAAATCAAGCAATTCAGCTAATTCCCACGCGAATTAAATGATAATAATAAAATAATCATTCCTATTTGTTGATTTAATACCATGGTAGAAGCAGTACACATTTAATTTTTCTACCTAATCATCCAATTTAGGGGTACAGCCCCCTACAAAGTTTGCGCGATTTTCCAATTTTTCCGAAATTATAATTGATATTAAAAAAAAACTCTTTTAAAATAATTTGCAACAGATTTGCATGGTAAATAGAAGCTAATTATGGGGGAGGGAGTACCACCTACTCTCCATTTTTTTTTTTAAATAAATGTTGTTTTTCTTATATTTCAAAAAAAGGCAATTTAAATTTTTACATTCCAGACATCCAAATTCTATATATTATATTTATACATATATATTGTTGTGTTATATATGGTTAATTTCACTTATAATAAACCGTAATTCTTATTTTTTGTACGTACCTGTTTGTATATCCAGTATTTATTGGGTGTTAATTAATTTCCATCGTAGCCGTTTGTAATTAGGTATATACGTTCATCGTACGGTAACTGTATAATTTCAATTTAATTTCTTTGGTATCAATACTATACTGCTTTAAAGGTGGGGATTCAGTGTATTAAATAAATGACTGGGGGTCTATGGAGATGTAGTGGTTGCTGATGAAAAAAAAAGCTTCTTAAAGAATTATTTCAATTTTTCGATATATATACACATTTTTAATACTTACCGACTTAAATTTTATATCGATTGCAATAATTGATATTATTTTATATTTGAGAGGAAAATATATCTGAGGTTAGATAGATATTCGAATTGATGATCGATTTATGAACGCCCCTATATAAAAATTTTGTGGTCTTTTTTTTTTACAAAAATTGACATGCACGATATTATTGCTTATACCTTAGTAATCTGCTGTCATTATTTCTGATAATTACACTTATAATAAACCGTAATTCTTATTTTCTGTACGTACCTGTTTGTATATCCAGTAATTTACTGGGTGTTATTGATTCCATCGTAGCCGTTGTAATTAGGTAATAGGTTCATCGTACGGTAACTGTATAATTTCAATTTAATTTCTTTGGTATCAATATATACTGCTTAAAGGGGGGGATTCAGTGTATAAATAAATGACTGGGGGTCTAATGGAGATGTAGTGGTTGCTGATGAAAAAAAAAGCTTCTTAAAGAATTATTTCAATTTTTCGATATATATACACATTTTTAATACTTACCGACTTAAATTTTATATCGATTGCAATAATTGATATTATTTTATATTTGAGAGAAAAATATATCTGAGGTTAGATAGATATTCGAATTGATGATCGATTTATGAACGCCCCTATATAAAAATTTTGTGGTCTTTTTTTTTTACAAAAATTGACATGCACGATTTTATTGCTTATACCTTAGTAATCTGCTGTCATTATTTCTGATAATTACACTTATAATAAACCGTAATTCTTATTTTCTGTACGTACCTGTTTGTATATCCAGTATTTACTGGGTGTTAATTGATTTCCATCGTAGCCGTTTGTAATTAGGTATATACGTTCATCGTACGGTAACTGTATAATTTCAATTTAATTTGTTTGGTATCAATACTTTACTTCTTTAAGGGTGGGGATTCAGTGTATTAAATAAATGACTCGGGGTCTATGGAGATGTAGTGGTTGCTGATGAAAAAAAAAGCTTCTTAAAGAGTTATTTCAATTTTTCGATAGACATGCACATTTTTAATACTTACCGACTTAAATTTTATATCGATTGCAATAATTGGTATTATTTTATATTTGAGATGAAAATATATAATGAGGTTAGATAGATATTCGAATTGATGATCGATTTATGAACGCCCCTATATAAAAATTTTGTGGTCTTTTTTTTTACAAAAATTGACATGCATGATTTTATTGCTTATACCTTAGTAATCTGATAATTCGCAAAATATTATCAAAGGAAACGCAAAATACGACTAAAAACGACTAAATTTAAAGAATATCTCGAAATCGATTGTAGAACTAAAACTCGTTGAGGTAGAAATAAAAAATAAGGAGATTGGTATTGACATCAGGAAGATGAACATATATGTAAGTGCTTTTTGGAGTCAGATTGTTATTAGTTCTTTATTTTTTTTTTTTCGCAAGAGATCGCGAGAAAAATACGATAGACGAGTGATCTAAAACACCCTATATATACTTACATATATATATATGACGTCCTGATATAATCATATTTTTTTCTTAAAAAAAAAATATATATTTCTGAATAAACATTTTTACGAGTTGGTGATATTTTACAAATATTTGCTTACGTTTTACTAACACACTAACAAGGTGGTGAACTGACCCTTCCATTTGTATAAATAAATGTATTATATCCATATTATAGTCCGTCAACCCCCACAGTTTTTACCCGTTTTCAAATCAGGCATGCTGACAAAAAATATTTTGTTAATTATGTTTTATTATTACCCTCCGCCACTGAACACTGCGATGCAATATTAGCATAACGTAGTAGACGATGGAGCTTGTCGCCGTACACTTAGTTTAGAAGCGTTGATGCTGTTTAGCGTAATTATTAATAGTTCTTATTATTATTATTATTATTATTATTATTTGCATGAGCGATAGCATAACGACATTGAAAAAGTCTTTAATGGAAAAAAAATATGCTCGTACCCCCCAAAAGTTGGCTGTGTTGTCTAAGGTTGCACCACACCCACGAACCATCAAATGGATTTCTTAATACACGGAACTCTCTCATTTGTGTTTTGTTTTTATGTTGTGATTTGTGACAGTATTCCAGGTCTCACACTCAATGTCTCTCTCTCACTATCTCTTTTATTCTGTCTCCACTTTTCTGTGTCTTTCGTTTGACTGCAATGAGTATACGCGTCTCGTGTTCCTAATAGGTGTTTTTTTAGATTCGTGTGCAGACAGTCTTTCCCGATTGCTTATTTTTTTTGTTTATTGAAACTTGAGTTTGGCCACCTAAATCGATATTTTGAAAGAATAAGAGACCCCTTAACCTGTTTCAAAGTAAGTTCGCTACCACGTCAGCTTGCTGTTATTATCTCCGAAATATTGGAAATCTGACGTAATTGCGAAAAATTTTATGGAACATTTAACTGGTATTTTTTATTTGTCTGGATTTTTTTTAGTGCTCGTAATGTCCCAAAATAGAACTCCTTTTTATAATTGCATTACGAGGAAAATATACTGGGTTTGACAAAAATCATGTTCTCCCTCATGGGGAGTTTAGTATAATTTGGTTTTTAATTTTTGTAATTAATAGTTTTGTTTTATACTTTATGTAAATATATGCTGTACACTTCTTAAGGAGTTTTTGAAGTAATTTATATTTTAAAAAGTCTAAAGTAACTGTAGAAATGAAACAACTTCAAAAGTTAATTATGCCATAATTAGATAATTATATCAAAAAAAAAAAGATTGAATGAAAAAGTATATATTATCAGATTTTGGGTTTATCTTATGATATAAAAAAGAATATAAATTTTAGAACAAAATATTTTTCTTTCGGCAATTACATCATTCGCAATACTAATTAATATTTTTACTTGTTAATAATGACTAGCTTATTTTGTGTCACCCCTTTCTTTAATGTATTGCGTTCAATAATAACTTAAATTTTAATTTTTACCTGGAACTCTTAGGTATTACATCAACTTCTTGCAGCATTTTTTTTCAAGGTTAGCATATATGTCATTCAGATTAAATAAATTATCGTAAAAAATTGTCAATATATTTTAAAATGTTTATTTTTTTTTTAATAGCAAAGTTTAATTTTAGTTTAAAAAAGCTGCTATTTTTTGTAGCAGTTTTCCTTAAACAACACACAGCCTATAGTCTCTTATTGTTGCCGCTATTACATAAGCACTGAAGTTACAACTACAAAACGAAATTACAAAAAATTCAAAATCAATTTACTCATTCAAATTATCTCCATTCCTCACTGGTGTTGTGAAATAATAATTAATTTAATCATATGAAAAACATTAATCCCTTCTGCGGCACGCATCTCCCAAAGCGATCAAGACGATCTCAATACCCCTATATCGACTCACGACACCTTTACAAACTTTACATACAACTTACTTAAAATAGTTTATACACTGCTACAAATATACATGTATGTTTCACAACATTCACACGTGTCTTATATATGAGGAAACTGCCACAAAAAGTAGCAACTTCTTTTGATATTAAATAGCTGCTACAAACTGCTGACGGTTGTTAGCAACTTATCACTTCTCATTTATTACCTATTAAGCCAAGTGTGCTTTCGTTCCTAATTGATAAACAACGAATACCCCCAATTTGTATGAATTGAATGATTCATTAACTATAAATCAATTCAAATTGAATCCTTAGAGGAGTGACTGCAAATAAACATGATTCGTGAATCTTTATATGCATAAACGATTGCAAAAAAAAAAAACCCGATTCATGCCCACAGAAACTTTGGATATATTTATCTAATTCTGCGAAATTTGAATTTAGTAGTTGTAGGTCGATCAATATTACGTGAATAATCAATATAATCATGAATGCGTTAATTTGAGACTATATTTATATACCGAGTGAACGCATGCGAGCTGCGATAGGTAAAGTCGAAAAGCGAAATGGGTATTTCAAGACGATATAATTACTCTTGCGGGAGTATTGCTACAAAGCTATTGTCAAACGTTCTTGTCTTATCGGCTTTCCAATGTTTGGAATCTAACAGCGACTGGCGTTAATTTACTTTGATACAGGGTGTCCGAGAATGAATCGTATCATCTTACTGTCATTCTCTTAGCGTTTTTTTTTTGGTTATTCCATTTTTTTGTTGGTATTTTTTTAATTTTTACTTTTCTTGTTGTCTCCAAAAATCCATTCGTCTAAGTTCGCTTGATGTATCTATCTATATACATCAAGATATATCCGTTTGTCTAGGTATTTACATGTTATTTATTTGTCAGCCGGCGGAACCCATGAGAGAAACTGAAGTATAGGAATGCTGTGGGTGTCTCAAGCAAAACCTGTCGCAGTATAAACAAGTACGTAGCTTAACAGTAGGCCTATAGCTTTGTTTTTTATTTAAAGAATTTGCGATGACTGAGTTGCGATCTGCTGTGTTGCACTGTCGTGTTTATTATATATTTACATAGCGATGTTTAGAGCCACCTCACATGTTTCTGGATGTTTCGTCCCCCTGTCCCAACTCTTGTAACCTGTTGTAATAGGCTGTAGTGGTCACCCACCTACCCCTTGATAGCTGTCGTATACTCGAATGCGATTTTTATCTATGTAACTTCCACTAAATAATACCGTAAATAAGTACTTATGACTATTCTAACTAACACGTTTAATACACATCTGTAACTACGTTAATATTTTAATATTAAATCGTACAAAAACAAAAAGAAAACAATAATTTAGTGCTTCCTCACCGACAACACAGCCATGTGAAGTCAAAGATACGTCAAATTCGTTTGTTTGTAGCTCATTGTTGTGCCTACTAGTTAAAAATAAGTGCAAAAAAAAAAGCAAAACTAATCACATCGTTATGTGTTGTTCTTTGTTGTGTAACAATTAGCAATTTGTCAGCAGCATCTCCGTTGGTCTCTCTGTGTAATTATTTAATTATTATTTTGTTAACAAAACGGTGCTTTTTCGTTGTTTGTCATTCGTTGTTGTATTTGACTACTATGTCTGTTATTTATACGTTATACCGAACGCCAAAAAATTTAGATATAGCGAAGTTTCCGCTTTGTATTCGGAATTCCCGAATACTTCATTCGTTCCGTCTCGTTTTTTTGGTACGCCATTTTGTGTGATGACCCATCAGGCTGCCTTTTGTTTTTACGTTTTCTGTTTGTCTGTATAATATCTGTTTATGTATAATTTTAGCAGAGTTGTATCGCTTGTGGTGATGATATGGTATGGAAAGAGGAAAGTCTAACGATAAAAAAAAAAACATGCCGGTTAATTGCATTATCATGTCGTAATGTTGTTTCCCAAGTAGCACAAAAATATTTAAAAAAAAAAAAATTATAAAAACTAAATATTTATTTATATATCATAAATGATATTTTTTAAATATTTTATTCATATTAGTTTAATATGGTTTTCCAATATTTATTTTATATATATTTTCAAATATTTCTTATATTTATATAATATATTGATTAATATTTTACATATCAGGATTGTTATATTATCGAAAAAAATCTATTATTTTTTTTTTAAAATTTTGCAGCAACAACTAAAAGATATATTTATTAGTGCCAATATCATAAATTAAATATTAAAATTGTAAATCTGGCTAAAACTAAATTAATTTACTATATGGAAAAAGATATTTGAGAGAATTGAAATATTACATTAATTAAATTAATTATATTTATTAAAATATAAGATCCAAAGATCTTAAAACAATTCATTGTGATTCATATGGTGCATATTTTAACTGGTTCTCATAATATATTGTTAACGATGCTAATATTTATATTTCTGCAATATAATTAGGTAAATATAATATAGATATGCAATTGGTTTTCATTAAATTTTAACTGTAGATAAATATAAATGCCGTGCCCTTCTATATTATCCTTATAATATGGTTCTCTTAGGAGAAGTAAGCAGTCTAGTAATTATCGACTAGTTTAAACGTTGAAACCTCTGTCAAAGTTAGGTGACTTTGATATCCAGAAGATCTGGAAAATAATTAAATAAGGAAGGTATTCCATTTCAAACAAAATAAATTTTAATACATAGTTTTTAATGTAATTTAAACTAATTATTCGGCGATTTTTCTAGTGTTGTCATCCAACTGCTTCTACAAAAAAAAAAAAATAACACCGCTATCATAATTATTTTAAACCGGTTATCAAATTACTACTTTACCAACACTAATTCACAAGCAAAATGCTTAGACATCTTCTTAAATAGCAGCTGCGTTTTTCTCTACGCTGTTTACACAGAGATTACAAATCAATACCACCCAATACTACTTACTGAATTAATGTACGATTCATTTAAAATTCTTATTTTGTGAGTGCGCTTATGGTAATAAATATCAGCTTTTCAATTTCCCTTTTTTTCGTAATATAGCAGAAAAACTGTGTTACTAATGTTACCTTTTTTTTTTCAAAGAAATACATAAACTTATACCAGAGGAATAACGCAAATAGTTTTTTTTACTAAACATTTATTGAAACTTCTTTATTATACAAAAAAAAAAGAACAAAGTTTACCAAAACACATACTATCCTTGTTTAAAAACTGGAATCTTTTTTTGGAAAGTATAAAATATTACATTACAAAACATCCCTTCGAGAAGAAACTTAATACTTATTACAGATTATATTGCAGCAAAGATAAAAATAAATAAATATTGCAATTGCATATATAATTTTATAATATAAAATAAATATGATCAAAATATTTTTTGACTAGCATAATTCTTCAATTTTAAAAGCTTGATTAAAAGAATGTGAAGCAATTATAAAATAAACAACATTAATATCAAGAGCGAAAACAAGAAATAAAATAGATATGATTAAAATATTTAAAAATAAATATTAGATTTATAATATTGCTTTTATATAGGGTAAATATTGTTATATATATATATTATGTGCTACTTGGGTTGGTTATTGTTCGTCTTGTATTTCGTGTTTTTATTTCACTATCCCGTACTTTATCAATTCTCATCTTTTTAACCTTACTCTAACCATCATACAATCTTACTAATAACAAGGTCAACTGAAGTGGACTTGCATTGGTTAGTTGATCAATGCGAATTCCGAATATCAACACACATATTTTTTTTTCTTCTTTAATGTGTCTTGAAATCTATCGCTGGAAAAGATGGTAATAATATTCTGTGGCGCCATGTTTTAAATATCTTAAGGTATATAAATTACAACTAATACGATTCCGGCCGGTTCTACAATTACATTTTAATTATATTCGTTTATTCTTGTTAGAAGTTTGTAGAACCGGGAACTTACCTCGGACAAGGGAGTTTTACAAAGGCTCTCCCCTCCCCGGAAGAAAATGCAACTAATAAATTAACATACTAACTGTGTTAAATTATCACCAAGCGTAAACGAAAGGAAGGACGTGACTTCGCCGAAGCGGGCCGCCACCGCGCGCACCGCACGGACGCCACTGGCCGGACGCAGTGGTGTCCGTCGCGCGCGGACGCGGCCCGCGCGGCGCTTGTATGGAGCGTGAGTGCGTGAGCATGATGTGTGTACGCATGCTGATCCCAGCCTTATGAGTACCCTGCTTCCCTGTGTTTGCAGCTGAGAGTTATCAGAGCTTTCAAGTCAACCCTGGAAGACCTGGAGGAACGGCGTTCGATTCATAGTTTACACAGCTTACACAGTTTGCGCAGTTCGCGAAGCCATACCGGCCCATGGCCGCCACGACCCCTCTCAGACATCACTTACATAGACGAAGATCCGACAGCAACTAAACTGTCACCGCAGCCGCTGAAGACAGATCGCGATGAATACGCCGGCAACCGGCTATTGTCTCCTCATACCTTGAGGCTCCCGACCCACAATCCGCAGTTTGCACCTTCCGCACCTACAAACAACTCCGAGCTGCCAAAACCAGTGCATGAGACTCGTATATAGTGCCGATCATGTCCGGCTATGCACAGCTACGAGCAGTGCATGACGCTCGTCTATAGCGCTACCCTGCCGTAGCCAGTAGCCGTTTTTTAGTCGTGTTCTTTTTTATTTTTCTCATTTTTTTTTTTATTATTATTTTAGCCAGGAAGTTAAGAAAACAAGTGAACAAAATTTGCAATAAATAAAAAAAAAACATAAAGACACCTTCCTTATACGCCAACAATTAAATAGCGATGAGGAAATAATATATTAAATCAAAAAAAAAAAAAAACCTTACTATCCCTTAACCCCCCTTCTTATTTTCATTAATTAAAATTGAAAGAAAAAAATTCAGTTATATATAAATAACGAACTTCCCCCTCTCTACCCCACAACCCACTTCTCAATCACCTGATAGTACCTCTAAAAGAAGCTATCGTTTAGCTTTAGCACTTTGGTAGAATTCTTTACTTGACCAAATTTTTTAAGTATTTTGTATTCTTTTTTTTTTTGTAAATAATTAATCGCCGTCACTGTAGTATAGCTGTATGTATAGCATCTTAGATAGCCTTAGATCTCTCAGGTTAGTGGTAATGGAGACAGATATTTTATATTTGAATTTGTCCAACGCATGCACACGTAATAATTATATAATCTACAAAGAAAATAATATCGAGTCAACTGTATTGTGTTGGTCGCCAGCGTATTTTCGATAAAATCCTTCAAAGCTTTTGTATATCATTTTTATTTTAACAGATGAAAGGCCGCATTCGGCTAAGTTTAGTTGAAAATGCTCTTTGAACATAATTCCTTTCCCGTTTCCATGGCTATTATATTTCTCCGAAATTTCAACCCTAAAAAAGTAATTTTTTTTTTTTCAAAAACTGTTGTATCTCATTATTTTTTTTTTATACGTTGCAGATACTTATAAGGTGCATATATGGTAAAAACATCAAACTGCGACCTCTTCTAATAGCCATAAAAAATGAAAATGTAGATTAAATAAATGGGGAGAGTACTTAAGTAAATTCTTATGTTGCTGTTTTTTTTTTTCTTCTAATATCAAAGAAGTATTAAACCAGATTCCTCTATGTTTATTATTAACTAGTGCGAAATTGCTTCCTCATAAAATCCCCTTTCTCTGAACGTGTTATACCCCTTCTACATTTTTCAAATTAATATATATTATTAAAGGGTAAATGAGTGTCATTTATTCAAAAAATTGTGGGGCCCTTAAAAAAAAGTGTTGAAAAACAATAATATCTTTTTTCTATATCTATTAGAAGCGGTTGAAGCTTGATGTTTTACCCCAAATACACATTCTATAAGTGTCTACAAAATGTAAAAAAAAAAAAAAAAAATTAAATATAAGGAGTAATTTTAAAAAATAAATTTTCCAAAAAATATGCCTTTTTTAGGGTTGATATTTTGGGGAAATATAATGGCCGTTCAGCCAAACAGGGAATGAAATTATGCTCAAGGGCATTTCTCACTATTTGATTTGATATTTTTTTTACCTGTAAATATAATAGAAACGTAAAAGCTTATTGTAAATTTATCTGCTTAAAACAAAAAAAAATCTTGTATAAATGGGGCACTTTACATATCAATCGGGGTTATTTTTTTTATTATTATTATTATTATTTTATTTTAAAAAGAAAAAGAATGTCTTCCTGCTATATTAAACACATCTTTAATGATAACGAAGTATTTTTAATAATTATTTTTTACTTATAAATTCGAGGGATATCAAAGGCTTAACTGTTTTGGTTGTGTTTTTTCCCCTTTTTACTTTTCAAATTTACCTTACAATAAGAAGCTACTAATAATATGTTTTATGACGAAAGCGAATAGTTAATAACTAAAAACTGATACGTAAAAGATATAAAAACATTTTATAAATAAATAATATATATACATACATGCAAACTTTTATTATTTTCTTTTATTTTTTTATTTCGTACAAGAAACTAACAAATTAATTTGTTACTACCGAATGAATAATATATGCGATATACATGCTCTGTTCTCCAGATTTTCTGGATCTCCTATAATACATGAAAAAAATAAATAATAAATAAAAAATAAAATTGTGGGCCACACGTTCACCTAATGTTTGGAGCAATCGTGTGTCTGTTAGTTAATACTTTCTAGAAGCACAGGCAAGTGCACACATGCGGATTTTTTGGTATTACTAAGAAGGAATAATTAATTTTACGATTTATAATAAAATTATATCAACGGAAAGCCTGAATATTTATTTCAATTTAATTATGTATTTATTTTATAGGATTATCACAAAGTTGATATGGTTTTATCTTTCCCTTTCTTTATATAAAACCTTTATATTTAAATGGACCATACAAAATGCCAAAAATGATATTTATGACAAGATAGAGTCGAAATATGTACGGATGAAAATCTTTAGAATTTATTAATAATTTTGAATGGTTCATTGGTAAATTAAGCTTAATTTTTTTATACATATATTTGTAACGTGTATATTTATGTACAGAATTGATACTACCCTCTAATTTTTTTTTTCTAAAAAAAAGATATAAAGACTAATATAAAACAAATAAAGTAATTATCATTGCTAAAAGTATATAAAATATATTTATATGTTTCATTATATATAATTGTTTTATTTTGGTGGTATTAAATTATATTTGAATTTGGTTCTATTTACTTCTTTCCTATGGTTATTTACTTAGGTAAAAATAGTTTCATTTCTCTTTTTTTTTATATGCAGTGGCGGTCATTGAATTAGCGATGATTTCGAGGATAAATTTAATGTAAATAAAATTAGCAACAACTTAACAATTCGCGGAAGTTGGAAATTTACTTATTTTTGCAATTGCACAAACAGATAAAGTAGTTTTTTTTTTTTTGGGAAAAAATTTACGACTAAAACTTATAGTCCGATAAATTGTCACAGCCAGAAAAGATTTTTAAACACAAAAATCTTTCTTGTGCCATTGTATTTTGCAATTTTTTAATTGCAAGACCAAACCTGATCTCTTTTTTTAATTTCTCAAAATGTGTCAGTACATAACTTCTGACTGAAAACTATTCCCATTTTTCAATGGGAATGATTTAAAAAAATAAAATATACTTAAAATTGCTTTGATAATTTGCTCTGCAAACTCTTACGAGTTGAAATATAAACATATAATATAAAAATTTCTAATAAATATCAGAATAACAGTAGTTATTTGTATCCAGTTTCAGATGTGTGTTGCGTTTTTGTTATATCAAGGCATTGCATCAATTTCTTTTTATCTTATTTTCATTTAATTCGTTAAAAGAGTGTTTTTAAATCTATAGTAAGTCAGAATCCCACTAAAAAAAACTATTGAAGGAAATAAAACAAAATATTTATTTTATATTCTCATTGAACTAACTCAAATCGCAGGCAAATATTTTTGTTGCACATATTAGTAATTATACTTAAAAATACAATCGCAAAACACATTTATAGCAAGAAAATATCCTTTTCAATGTGGTTCATTTTTAATTAGGAATTAACGTTCGAATTGGTTGAAAGATATTTCCTTGGTATTAATGTAACCATGGCTGTCCGAAAAAAAATAGAAGAAAATATTTTTACATTTAACCCTTTGGCGGAAATTATTATTATAATTATTATTTTATTTTTTTTAAGAAAATTTTGTTGGACAACTTCTAATCTTTATTGTTGCATTTATGATAAAAAAAGTGTTTCCAGTAAATTTGTAGAATAATATTCTACATATTATATATATTCTATAATTGTCCACAAAAAAAAAAAAAGATTTGATGCGTTTTGGTCGTATAATTAAGGAATAAGAACATAGATTTTTGTGATTGAATATTCTTGTTGCTTATAACTTAAAAGTTGCTCAAATTAATTATTGAGAACTTCTCGTATTGTTATTGTTAATTATATGCTCGCCATTGTAGTTACATATACATATATTATATACCCATTTTTTAATTCTTTTGATTTTTTTACGGTGAATTTTACGCATGCGTGCTCTTGTCGATTAATAATTATATAAAAAAAAAAAAAAATAGGGGGCGCTGTTGGATCCATCCAGCGGAATTCTAACGATCTACACAGTGCCCGCACTCTTCTTAAAATTTTTTACTTAGTAGTATCTGAATTCTATTCTTATTCTGTGCACTTTATTTCTATTTGTATGTGTCTGCCACTATCTATCATAATCACCTCTTAACGTGCCCTTTACTCTTGAAGGTGATAGGTGGTGAATTGCAAGAACGTTTGATTCCGGTTCCATACAGCAAGAGTTCCACTGATCAAGCTGTAAGCCGCTTTCCTAAATCTTTCGTCCGCTATAAAGTATAGCTCCCTTGGTTTGTCAACATGCTATTCCGCATTTCACCAGATGGATCGCCTTTACGATAAAAAAGAATAAAATAAAATAAATATAAGAAGAGAGAGATAGGCGATGGGAACCAGAGGAATGGTGGAAATTACAGGGCCGGATCAGGAAGAGAAAACGGGGGGGGGGCGGTCCCCTATGTGTCAATGCTGCGAATAGCACCTTTTTTTTTGCAATGTAGTACAACAACAAAAAAAGAGGATTTTTTAAGACAACAGAAATAAAAAAAAAAAAAAAAAAAAATAAGAGACCCATTTTTTCTCTTTGTTTTGGGTGTTTTTTCGTAGATTACTTCTTTGTCTGTTGTTCGGCTCAGATTTTTTAATTTTGTTTTCGATTTTTCGTTGTTCTTTATTGCATGCTGCATGACTCTCTTTACACCGAAGAAAGTTAAATAATTATATATATTTATTACAAGACGAAACTGAAAAAAAAAAAAAAAAACTCAAAACGAATCATAAAATTGCTCACAGATGCATTAGATCGCTCAAAACTACATATTTGCTGTTGTCGGCCTTATGTTAGAGTTTCACATTGGAAATTTTCAAAATCTCTTCATTCATGTCAGTCATGATTGCCAACTAATTTGCAACTGTATTATTATTATTAATATTATTATTATTATAATTATTCAATTGTAAAACAATAGAAAGCAACGCATCATAGATATTTTTCACCGTTAAATATAAACAATTAAATAGCACAATGTAATAATAAAACAGTAGCCTATTTATTTTATTTTATTTGTGGCCCATTTTACAGATGAACACGTTAGAAACAATTTATTATTTTGATATTCTATGATGGCTGAATGCTTTTATATTATACAATATTTATTTATTATTTCGATAGGTTTATTATTATTATTATTATTAATAGCCTCGTTGCATAGATTTAAGTATTTTTGTTTTAAAGATTATTGTAACTTTCATATTTTAATAATTATTTATATAAAGATGTGTAATAACTCAATTTATTACATATTGTTATTACGATTATTATTAATTAATTAATTAATATTATTATTATTATACATATTTGAACAAGTGTACTTATAATTACGTATTTTTTTTATTTTTTAACATACTAACAAAAGAGGTTGGTGTTTTTTTTTCGATATTTTTTTATAAAAAAAACCATTTAAGAGAATCCAGCAACACTTTTATTTTCAAAACTCATCTATGCGAACACAGAAAAATAATTACAAATAATAATAATAAAAAACGATGAAATGAACACGAAACGCTTTGGTTGCAAAATTTTAATTCACTCCTCTTGGAGTATAATCAGAAAAATAATCGATTACTTGTGTTGCAATATATTATATTATATATATACATAAAATACGTCCGAAAAGTCTGGAAACACCCACATAATACCTAATTAATGTTTTTTTTTTTTATTTTCGAGAAAAATCATAAAACTTTTTTTTTTAAACGACATAGTGTTGTAACCTCCCTTAAACCCCCCACCACAAACGCCCACTAAACTGAACGTACTCGATAGCAAAGCATCTCATCAGCAGGAACCACTAGTTCTGAATGATGATGCTTGCTATGAAACGTACGTCCAGTTTAAGTGCAGTTTGTGGTGAGGGGTTTAGGAGAAGTTTACAAGCATTCCAGTACCAGAGTTTGGAGTAATTTTTGTACATTTATGTCGTTTTTGCAATATCCTTGAAGAATTAGACTCATGTTTTTTTTCAAGCATTTTTACTTCATTTTTGGATAAACGCTGTCATTTTCTAAATGACACACTTTTACTCATGGTGGAAACACTAACAGAACCTTTAGTAGTAAATAAAATGTTTAAAACACCAGATGTGTTTCAATTCAATTTGGGTGTTTCCCGACTTTTCGGACGTACTGTATATATATATAATATTATTAAAAAATACGTACGTGAGACGATGCAGTAATAATCTTTATTTTCCACTTAGAAATTAAAGTTTTAGCAACCATAGCGTGCATAAAATAAATTAGGGCGCGTCTTTTGCTTTGATGAGCTTTTTCTGTTGTCATTTCTGTCAGGACAAAGTAAAATACGGCCCTAATACTTAATTTCTGAACAATCAAATACATATATGAATATTAAAAATAAATCAAAGTTATTTCGTGCGAATCGCTGTTTTTAATATTTGAGTATTTATTTAATTACTATGTGTTTTTCGAATATGATTAATATTCTTTTACATAGTTTGGTGTGTTTTTACTAATCTAGGTGGGGCAAAATCACGTAAGCTAAAAACCATTATCTCTCTATCTGGTAAAAACTGTATGTATATGAACTATTTTATTCTGTTTTGTTCTATATAAAATATTATATATAATAATTATATATAAGTGTGCCTCAGATTAATTCAAAAGGTGTTTATATCGTTATTATAAATCAATTATTGCAAGTAAATGTTAGTCTAACAACTTACATACATATATTATTGACAACAAACGACAATGCTTGCTACAGATGGAATTTAGTTTTAATACCGGTGGCTTATCACTTTTTCCGAATTCATCACGTGAAGATATCGTCTGTATTATTTTTAATTTTGATACCCCTCCCGAACTAAGTGTCTCCTTGAACTGTACCGAGAGTATTATACACACCCCGTAAAAAAAAGAAGTAATAAGCACCCCGGTGTTAATATATATATATATGTGCCTCTTATTTCATTTATGATTTCAATTTTTGTTTTTCGTTCAATTGGTTTAATTAAATGTTGCAGCTTTTATATCCGATCGTTTAGAATGGACTTTTTGCGTAACGTAAAAGAGTTCTCATACGACATACATCGGATATATTCAGTTCATTACATGGCATGTATATTAACATTTATGATGGCTCTATACACAAATACATTTTGCTCGGGCAGTGTATATTGTGCTTCTCTTACCCTCCTTCAGTTAACACATCTTCAGTTATTTACTGTATGTCGCAAGAGCATTTGTAATGGCATGTATATATATATAAAAAAAAAAAATTATATCTCGTACGAGTTGACCAATTATATCTGCATGTTTTTATGTCTATTATTACTCTCGAATGTGTTCCTCGCTGATGAAAGGAAAAAACAAATATACATAAATATGTATATAGACAAAATTTGTACCCGTCAAGAGTTCAATCTCTCTGTATTAGCCTTCTTGCTAGCAATCGGCCCTTCCTTGGTGTTTTGCATGTTTTTTTTGAAACACAACAAAACACACATCTATAACACAATCGATTATACAAGGTGATTTTTTTTTTCTCCAACGTTTGATATGGGCATCTCGGGAACTCGGGAGCAGACCACCGAATGGGGAAAGAATTGCGATTTTATGAGATGAATCATTTATATTGCTAATAATATTATTAAACTGGAATCGATATTACATGGAAATTGAGATAATTTCAATATTTGTCCATGCTAAAGCATTTGAAAATTTTTATTACAATTTGTACTTGTTCCCGAGATCCCCACGCTTAATATCCATTGGGAAAAAAAGGGATCACCCTGTATCATCACTTCTGTAAATATTTTCTTTTCCATTTTAATATCTAATATGAACACGTGATCTTTGCCTACACCCAATTTTTCTTCAATAATGCGGATACTTGCAATTTTTGCGTTTCCTTTTTGTTTTTATTATTTTTTTTGTTTTTGGAGTTTTTCTTTAATTTTCGTTTTCGATTCTAATAACAACAATGCACCCTTTTTTATATTCCCCCCTTTAAAAGAAATATTCTGGGATGTTTAACATTTAAATTACCTAGGAGAAAAAGGTGTGTATATTCTTTTCTTGCTCTAATAAATCGATGTTTATATTACTAACAAGATTTCTCTTCGTTTGTCGCTCTTTTTTTACTATTCTACTGTATACACATATTCAAAATTTTTGTATTTCCTATTTTTCTTATTCTAATTCATATATATCCGGCAAAAATTGTATTGTTTCAACTCGAAGATTCGTATTTAAATTGTCGGAACATAACTAAAAAGATCCATGTTTAATACTTCAGTATATTGACTAATATTTAAAATCCCTAATATACAGTGCATTCCGCTTTAATCTTATGAATATTTTACCAGAGGAAAATTAAAATTTCAATCACGTGCTGCAGGAAAAGTAGTACTGCATCTATCCCTTCCCCAGATATTATCAGTATACAGTGTTAAATAAACATGCGGCAAAAATGCAAGGGGTTATTCCTTGGCCTACACTAAGAATATTTTGTCCTATGATGATTTTTGAAAAACTTCTCTGTTTCGAAGATCCGGACGAACAGATTGCGACAGTAACAAAGTACATGTAAATTGCTCAAATCTACAATTAAAACAGTTCGAAATGGCTTACCCCAGCGGATACAACATTCAATCTTCTCGTCATTGATTGTCAACTCTTTCAAACTACACCAGGTCGTTTCTAATTGAGTTAAAATGCATGTCAGTCATCTCGGCTTCTATACCATCATATAAAGAGATTTCAACTTAACTATTAAAAACATGTCAAACAGCCAAAACTCATCAATCAAACAAATCGACAGATGAACGTATTCAAAGAAATCACTACTAGATAAAACAGCTTTTAGTAATCATTGAAACCAATTTTTTTACTTGAAAAACTCATGGCTACACCATACTTTATACATAATAATTTCGACGAATATCGAAATGGTGTCGCAAATCTCCCTGTCGCCCTGATCTTCAAAAAAGGGTTTTTCAAAATCATTCATAAACAAAATATTCCTTTAGAATGAGCCAAGGAATAACCATTAAATTTTTTCCCACTGTTACCTAAAACACCCTGTAGTATGTATAATAATATGCTGACATGAATTCAATGGATGGGAATTGCCGCAAAAAACGTTTCTGCAGTAAATAGACCAAACACCCTTCTATATAGCACTTGAAATTGCACCATTCCAGAGATATGTCACCAAGCACCAAGCCAGCCCTCTTCTTCGTGGTGGAGTCCTGTATTTTGGAATCGGAATCCGTCTTGGAGATGACAAATGAATAGTTTAACCGGCCATTAGTTGGCCTAATTCATCCGGCACTCTGTGCACCAATTTGTGCAGGAACTTTGCGATGGATTTTTTGACAAGGTGTTCGAAACAAAAATAGTCCCTTCGATTAATTAATCGCACATAATCACATTATATATATTATTGAGAAATACTCTTTTGATCTTAAATAATTTATGAAGAATGTATTTTGTGAAACATCGTGGATGAGTAAAAAAGCAGTGTTTTTGATTTAGTTGATCTTAATAAGTGGTTTTCCAGCGTGAAGCTGTGATTAATGCAAATACATAAATGCGTATTTTAACAAGCGAAATGCACTGTATCTCTCATATCTTCTATATAAGCAGTATATATGTTTAAATTAACAGATGCAAGATATACAAGGCATTTTTTTACATAAAGTTGAATATTCTTGGAATAACGCGATTTACTCCATTGTCGATGGAAAAAGATTTTTTTAGGAATCGCATATAGTGTAAGTTCTTTTAACATCTTTGTAGCTCAATAAATGTACCATCTTAACCAAATATATGCGAATGGGAGTTTCACAAATCGTCGATTATTTATGCACCGAAACTACCAAGTACGCCGACGAGCAAGCATATTCAGATTTCAATAATTTCAATTATTATTTCAGTGTGCCGTAGCTTCGATTGCATCAATAATCGAAGATTTGTGGAGCTTAGATTCGTATTTAATCTGCTAAAGATGGTACATAGAACCGTGTCGAATATTTGTTTGGAAAACTGCGCTCACTAAAAAATTATATTCGTCAATTTTCACGGGGGACCCACAAGTGCGTTTAAACATATGTGAAACCGTTTCTCTCAAAATATAAAATCGATTTCAAAAGTCCTTTGCGAAAATCATTCGCCTCGAAACTATTCATTATTACAATGTTAAACTGACGCGAAAATGCATCTTATTAAATTCAATGATTACTATGAAATTTGTTAAATCTGTCAAAAATGCGGTTAATCCAAGTGGACAGAAGAACTAAACTTTTTTCATCAGAATGATGATTTAGTATCGATAGCTACATCTATGAAGATGCAGATAAAAGAAAACTTTTGGATAGGATCCACACAAATTAAATGCTTCTAAAAGTTTTAGTTGATAGTTGAGTTTAAATTTGCACTATTTTATTATTTTTTTTGATTAATCGAAATAACCCTGAATTAATTATGGCAAAGGGACATTTGTAGATTGATACCAACTTCAAAATGAAAAATTTATTGAAAATAATGCTGGAGTAAGCTTCATTCCAGTAATGGTTTCAACTGCAAACACTTGCTCAATACACAACCAAATAATTTAAAAAATATTTAATGAATAAGCCTCTAAGCATTATATCATTTATATACAATACAAGAATCATTTATATATATAGAGAAATAACTTAAAATGATTTCAAGTTATAAACGCACTCATTTGACTACTTTAAGTGTGGATCCCCTGCATAAGCGAGTATAGTATCTATATAAAATGCACTTTAAAATGTATAGAGTTCAGATCGATAAGAGACGCCATTTTGATGCATGAGAGATCAATTATAAAGCATTTATAGATTTTGCTATTATTGGATAGTGGTGTTGTACTATAGTCGTGGATTTTTGCTAGGAACTGAATTTTTGTACGTTTGTAATACATAAATTCAAATTTTTAGCTAATAAATTTTCATGCATATACTTATATTATCTTCCGTAGATTTATTGTCCCGACACAAAAGGTTGAATTAGCGACAGAAAAGGTGTTTGAAACGCCAATAAAATATACAGAATGATATAAAAATCTTGTTGTACTTTTCCTCCCCAGGGAGGAAAAGTACAACTACAACGACGAAAAATATTTGACAGATTAAGCCTACTATCTATCATGTCACTCACAGGTGTCTTTATTATTTTTAGACATTTAGTTAAAATTGGATTGAAATATACTATTACATAACAAAAAGAGAAAATGCCCATTAAAAGATGTTATCATGCGACAAAAGTTTATATTTCATCACAAAATAAGACAATAGCGTTAAAATCGTTAATATGAATAAGTTTTAAGAACGAAGGTTGGATTCTATGCATATCAGTAGCGCCCGCAAGGTTATCTGCAACTCTGTAGCATCTAAAGTAAATGCTTACAGAATTACATATAACATCACGAGTGCTACAGAAATGTAATATATATTCCCCATTGCTTAATTTAAAAATTAATTTTGAAGATATTGCCGCTAAGTCATCTATGTTTGGGCGATTATAAGATTCAAAATATTTTAACAGGAAATCAACATATCTATAAGGGGTTTAATGTTGAACGGAAAACACCATTTTTCAAAACATAATGTAAAAACGCTGTTTGACAGATCGTGTATCAAAATGGCCGCATATTTGCGACCTGAACTTTTGGTGGATGCGCCTTCATTTTCTTTGAAAAACGCATAGATTCTGTGTGGGAATTTTTCATACTTATCACCTTTCAAAACATAATGTGAAAACGCTATTTGACAGATCGTGTATCGAAATGGCCGCATATTTGCGACCTGAACTTTTGGTGGATGCGCCTTTATTTTCTTTGAAAAACGCATAGATTCTGTGGGAATTTTTCATACTTATTCCGTGGAGTGATTAACTCTTTTTGATTGTCCTGTAAGAAAAACTCTCCTTGTGTCAAATTACGTCAAATGTTTTTTTTTTTTGTTAAGGTTGGCGATACATAAAGGTTTGTGTATTGGAGCGATTTTGGGTTGATTTCGAGTTGAATATATACGCGTATGTTGAATTGGAGAGAAAGGAAAAGGAAAACATGAGAAACTTAAAGATTAGAGTAAATGAGAACTGCTTGCCAGGAATTGCAACAATTTTTACATGGCTCTGTGGTACTGTTTTTTCGGCTATGCTATTTGCTCGAAACTATAAATCCCGGGAATGATCGTATTTTTAATTCGCCCTGTTTTGTTGTTTCTTGTTCTTTTCAGATCCGAGTAGTAAATGCTTTCCGTCAGGGCCTAGATGCTCGATACGGCGAACACAGCAATACTTCCCTAGCAGAGGTACTCCGCAAACAGACATCACTCTCTAAGAGATTGTCGCAAACTTCTTCCATTGAATATGCCGATAACATCCCAGATGAACTGACGATCCCCGAAATAGATGTGGAGCGTCTGTCTTCACACAGCCATACAGAGACAGCTGTCTAGCTCCTTAACTTTTGTGCTCCCGTCCTATCCATTCTCAGACCAATTACTCCCTTCATTTGAGCAAACACTACTTACTTATGTATTTACTACTATTGACAGTATCTGATCGACTGGGCCCGTTTGGGGTGGGGGTTTCCGTGCGACCCATAAAGCGTTAAAAAAAAAAAAATGAGAGACCCACATTCTCGAGTCACCCCTCCTCCTCCCCCCGACACCAAACACCCCTCCCACACTCCACGCACCAATCATTCTTCATCTAAGAGCGTCTTGTTTGTTCGTTGATTTAATTGTTATTTATATATTATATAATATATAAAAGTATATATAGTGTATATTGTGTCTCATACCGATGGATATATAAATAAATTTATTGCCGTATAGGAAGGCTCGCGCTGGCGACATGAACTTGAACATGTTTAGCAATAAGTGGGCGTACTTATTTTTCTTAACCAGGACGCCCATAGCGTTATATACATATATATAAAAATATATATAAAATTAGGTGCCTAGGTGAGAGGTGATATTCATATTTTGAGGACAAAAACATGAACCCCTCTCACGAAATTTAATTAAAAAAAAAAAATAATTAAAATATTTAAAAAAAAATAAAATAAATTAAAATGACGCGATGAGGACATTAGTATGCCATTGTGCACTCTGGTCCCCTTACCCGCCAGAATTGACGAGGGTGTCTCAGGCATCCTCAGTGCACTGTCATTTTGGCCAGGTCTACCTTCCAGTTTTTGTGGAAATACTAGCGCCCTCATCTTTAAATAATCACGTCAACAATACCAGGGAGAGTTGCTATCAATTCGATAATAATAATAATGATAAAATAGCACAGAAAATTATTTATTTAATATTTCGTATTAACCTATTTATAAATAGTTAAATAAATTCTATTGGTAGCAACTATCTATATTGTACTTACCCTAATAATAATATCTAAATTATTATTATTATTATTAAATTATAAATTAAGTATAGTAGAAATTGTCTGCCAAACTTCGAGGAGATGCATTAACGCGTAGATATACATATTTATATATATGCAGATGAGATGAAACTCCGTATTAAAATAATCGAATTACTGCTTCTCCTCTCATATAAAAAAAAAATTGTTATTATTATTATTAATTATATTAATTACGATTAATTATTATCTAGTTCTAACTATTAATTGACGCCCAGGGGGAAAAAATTTAAAAAAAAAAAAATGGAAAATACTCATATATTAGTAAATTCGACCGAAGCACGAGTTGTTTTTATTTTATTTTTTAGATGTTTCAATAATCTGAAAGGTTGTACATAAATGTGACTTAAAAGAAATACGAAAACTCCAAAAGAATACTAAAAAAAAAAAAAAAAAAATGGAATGGATGTATATTATAATGCCACGAGAATAACAACAATTATAGAATAATAAAGGACATTTTAAATGATGCTACTTATTAACCTAAAGGAAAAAAAATTATTTATATTAATTATAATAGCTAGTAAGTTGTGTATCACACGCTGTAAGTTTCAAGTTACATTCCGGTCAAATTTATTATTTATTTATATCACGTGTTATGAGTGTGTACTTAATTTATCAAAGGATATATATATATTGAATGTGAATATTGGATATTTACATAGCGTGTATAAACAAAAATGGACGCCCTTGTATGTATACATATAAATATATATTTGTATATACATATATTAATTTAATTTAATTCTCCATTAAACACAACTTTTATTTTCGGCGCCCAACGTGGGGCTGGAAATACATAGCAATATTATATTTTTTAAATTATTTTAATTCGTCCACAAATGAAGATAGGAAATATATATATTTATATGTATACACCTACACTTACATACGGTTATTCTCACACTCCTTTATTAATATTATTCTAAATATTTGTGATATTAGGTAATTACAAATATAATAAATTCAGTGTTTTTAGAATATAAGATCTTGGATGTTAATGTTGAAAATCTTAATGAATGAAAACCATGCAGACACCTACAATGCCCTATACAAGATGATACGAGACGCACCGATTCCTTTCGTTTCAGGGTGTGTATATTAGTATTATTATTATTTTTATATATATATATACGTACGCGAAACAGCCTGAGGGTGACTTGCATCTTTCAGCGTTATATAAGCACACATTGACCACTAATCCGTATCGGAACCATCAGACGAAAATGCCGGCCGATAGGTCAAATACACCGCAATAGTGTGGCACACAGGAGACAGGATACACACACACACAAAAACACGATACACACAGACACTAACATACACATACAAAAATATAACACGCAAAAGTGACAGATTTTACACCAGACACCTGTACATTCCAATCGGTCGGATGTTGCCGGTAATTTTAACGATATTAAACGGGGTTCTATGGTTTTCAACGTACACAATAGAGATGGGCGAAATCTAATGAGCGGATCATTCGAATCCGCCCATCACTAGTAATAACAAGATTCGGTGAATGAATATCGCTAAAAATGCCGGTAATGGACCCGTAATTTCATGTCATTTGTATGGTGGAATTGCGTGTTCCTATTACTATGTAATATATAATTTAAATACATGTATTAACAATGGGATATATATAAATTTATATATATATTTAAATAGAAATATGTGGTTTATCATAATCTATTTTGCCCATTTATTTAAAAAGAAAGGAAATTAAAAATTTTTTTTTAAACAAAGAAACACAATACCTAAAAGAGAATCATCCAAACACGTCTATGTACTTAAAACATAGACGCGTTTGGGAGCTATAGTTTGAATGTAATTTTTTCTTTTTTTAATTTTAAAACAAAGTATGTATGTATAACGTAGTAATTTATTGTAATAATATTCATTATTCATTTTGCGCTCTCTATAAATAATCTGATAAAGTAGTGTTTTGCCATGAGTTTTAAAAATGAATTGAGTCGGGGTGTTTTATTTATAAGATCGAGATTAATCGAGGAGAATAAGATACTCAAAGACAATTACTTAATGTAACCTGTAAATATAATTATACGGAAAAAAAAAAAAATGTAATCGTTAACGCTCTTAGGGGGGGTACGTGAAAAAAATTGAGAATATCTCTTTTTTTGTTTTTGTTATATATAAATATTTAACGGTATTAAAATAGTTTGTTAATTTATCTCTCCATTTTTTGATCCAAGCCCCCCAAAAGAAAAAAAAATGTGTCTTTGTAACCTTCGGTAAGAGAATATTCGATCTGAATCGAATCGTGTCTCGCCATAAGATATTTGTAGAAATGCAAAAGAGAATTTAACTGTATTTCACATGCCAAAGAATGAATACCTTTGATTTTTAATTTAAACATTGTTGAATGGGATATTATTAAATAACATTGTTATCGTGCTAACGTTTACTCTTTTTTTTTTTATTATTATTTTTATCTCTTAAGTTAATCGATAAACCTGCATATATATAACGATATAGTACTTAGCCCCCCTCCCACTTCACGTACTTTTTAAAGGAATAATACTTAAATGAGGAAAGAAATTAAATGAATACCAGGGCTGGGTCCAGGTCCAGTTGTGTAATAGTTATAAAATTATTAATTATAAGCTAAAATTATTACTTACTAGAATTCGAATTGTAATCGAGTGTATCGGAACATTTAGCCATGACCACAAACTGTTTATAACTATCGTCTCTTGTGCTTTTTTATTTGTATATTAAAGAGAAAAAAAAAAATATGGACCGATTTAAAATAAATAAACTTAAATAATGGAAGCTTTAAAAGAGAGGTGAACCATCATGCTACTAAATTAAAAGTGTTTCTTTCGCAGGCGCATCATTCAGGAACGTTCGTTTTAATTATTGATCGAATTTTGATGTTTCTCTTTGTTCAGCACCCGCAAAACACACCGTTTTCGGAAGTTATATTGTAATATATAATAAGGCATTATATACTATATATTATATATATATATATATATAAATAATTTAGAGGAGAAAGCCGCTATATGTATATTAAATATTTTCATATTAAACGTAATGTTTCAGAGGATTAAATACTAATGAGAGTAACCACACATTAATGGTTTCAGAGGTGAAGCCCAATCATGAATCACTTTTAGATCACGTAAAAATTAGATAAAACGTCTAAATAGGAATTTAGGGAGAAGAATGTTTGTTTTTTTTTTTCGTTCTCTCTTTGTCGTTTCATTTAAATAAGGGCATCTTGGCACAACATACCTAAGGGTAGAACTTGAACAACCATCATCATCATCAGAGGTAGTAAAGACACCAATTGTAAAAATAAAAAAAAACAAAAACTTAGCGTATCATAAGAGGTCAGATAAACCGTATTTTGGTTTTCTTTTTATTATTTAAATAATGTAATTTTATTGTTATTCCATTAAATGTAAATTATACTAATTTATATAATAATAATAGACTATATAAAACTGCTTATCGACATAGATTTTGTGTCATAATATAATATTTATTGTGGGTCAGGGGCTGACCGTGCATAGCCCAGTTTTTGAAGAACAATTTTAATATCTTTATAAACTGTTGGATCTTCTACAGTTCCAGAAATCTATAAATAAAGACAGATTTAAAAAGAATCACCTTGATTTTTCCTTTTCACTGCTGTTGTTATTATCGATATACAGACGCTGTTTCTGATCTTGTGAATAATACCAAAACAAATATATATACACTTAGAGAAAAATTTCTTCAGAAGCAGACCTTGTATATATATAAATATATAAATAAGTATAAGTAAGAAATTTACCTTAATCTCTTTATTTTTGGCTAAATCCGATATACTGTTCCTGCAAGTTTTCCCCGACCTAGTTCTCGGTAAACCTTTGACAGCGGCCGCCAAACGGAATGAAGCAATGGGTCCTATCATTTCCCTTACCATGCGGACTAATTCACGACTAATTTCATCTTCATTTTTTCTAGCATCTGTGAATCATTGATCATGTTATAATAGGATATTTTGAATATTGTTATATTATGAAAATAAAAGACATTATTTAGAATTTGTTTCGTTTTTTCCTTTACCAGATCTTCAGTTACAGCTGGTGAAATTGAGGAGGTAGTCCGGAAAATTGCAAATCAGCGAGTTTTGATGGCGTTCCCATCAAAATTGTCAAATTGTGTTGCTTTTGCCTTCTACATTACCTTTTTAGCAAAAGATTTAAAATTCAACTTAGTGGTTACCGAATTTGGGCAATGGTATACCCATTACAAGAAAGAATTGAAATTATTTTCCTTAATGACGAGGCAAGCTTCCCTTTAAATGGGTTAATAAACACAGATATAGAATGATAGCCAATACCACACATTTTCACGACTGGCACCCCCGGTCACTCACGAAAAAAATTAATGGGTTGGGATTCCTGGCATATAAAATTATTGGGCCGATATTCATTGAAGAAAATTTTGCTGGTGGAATGTATTTAAATACTACTATAAAATGTGTGATAGATATCCTTTAACTGAATCAATCAAAATTGAAATTTGTTGCTAAATACAGAAAGCCTCAGTTTGTTCAAGCCTGTACGAACTTGACTTGATCAAAGGTTCGCAACTTCCAGTTTCGGCCAAAACAGTAGCTGTGTATACATGATAATAATAAATCAGAATGGAATGAACACTTAAATGATTGCATTTGAATAAACGCAAAGTTGCAGGGAATTGATTAAAGCATTTGGACAGCTTAAATCACAACAAACTTGAAATACTAGAAATTAGAAGCAATGTAAAGAATTTGAATCACACACTTGAGCAACCGTAATATTAGGATTAAAATTAATGATGTTCCCCTGGGCGTACCCCAAGACAGTGTTTTGGGGCCGCTACTATTTTTGCTATTTATCTATGGAACCGCATTCTTTATTATAAATTATTTCCACTACATTCTAAATGTACACACGCTCTATAAAAGCAAAATGCATATAATTAAATGATACTCATTAGGCCAGCAATGTTTACGAAATGTCAAAATGTATTGACAAGCAATTCTGCATATAAAACAAGAGCCTTACAATTGCTTTTGCAAAATTGCTTCTTCTATTACCCCAAAAAAATAATATGCGATTTATTCTAATTTAAATAATTTAAATTAAGATTTTAGATCATCTTGAGAACTCTTTAATTTTTTTGCAGGTTATTTTTTCTTATAACTCCTCTTTATTTCCATTAGCATTTAGAAGCATATTTTTAATTTATACATACAGTCGCGGGCAAATGTTATAGGCACCCTAAATTTTGGGCGAATATCACAGTAAGAAATGAGAAAATAAAAACTTGTAGGTAATACATTATAAGTATGTAGTATTTTAAGGGTATTTATTATTTGCTTGCATGTTGGCTGTTTTTAGTCACAGCTACCATATTTTTTAGATGGAGGGGGAAAGTGACATCTCGAAGACTTGAACATATATAAAAAAATAATACATTTACAAAAGGTTTCTATAAAGACTATTGGTAACCATAAAGACGATATATCTAACTCTGAAATAACTGTCACAAAACAAATGCAGCGAAACATGAAACCCATTAGTTTTGTCAAAGGTGCCTATAACATTTGCTCGCGACTGTATAAGAATCCTTTTTTATTTCTTTTTCATATTAAATTTTAGAACAGTGCAAATCTTTACGTATTGTATTGATTGTTATCAGATATTTATTTGGTTGGTAATCTACATTATAGGTATAAAATCTCAATATTTCTTCCTACAGTGGCATATTTATTACACAATTCCTAGTATGGGAAAGAACAAGTAGCATTTAGTTCTGCATATTACAAAATATAGACTGTAATACGAATGAATTGCAATATTGTCGGTAAAAGTGGTGCAAGTAGCAATCTCTGAAATGATGTTTTCTCCATAAGGGCGTACTTATGGACGCTGAGGCTGAGTGTGGCTAAAGTATGGATTACCAACGTGCTGCTGTATTTTATATGGTATACATGTAATACTTATTTTTAGCCATCACAAATAGGCACAGAGGGATCTGTCCTTTCGTGGGTTCGGGCACACCGACCACAGTTGCATCCATGACATCAGGATGGGCGAATACAACATCTTCTAAAGCGAAAGTGGATATTCTGTGCCCAGCCACGTTGATTATATCGTCATCCCTGGCAGTTACGTAGACATATCCATGCTTATCCTTATATCCAGCATCCATAGTGTCGTAGAATCCCTGAAAAGATCCTTATCAAGGAAGAAAATCGAAGAATTTCGATGTAACCTACACGATATCTCGTAAAATAAATCTTGCAGAATCTCTCCGGCGCCTCGTACAGCGTGCTCAATGTGCCAGGCGGTAAGGGCAACTTGATGCCGATTCTTCCTAATTCGTTACTTTTTGCTTCCGTTCCGTCTTCTTTCAAAATCATCACTGGAATTCGATATTTTTTACAATCTTGAAAGGGTATAATAGCAGGATAAGAGATGCCCTCTGAGGATTATAATTGAAAACTTATACAAAAATCATGTTTTAACAAGGTAAGGATTTATGTAAAATTTCGGCTAAGACCGTATTTGTTTAATAGTGGATGGATTGATACCATTCTTCTTCTACATAAAGACTGACAAATGCGCTTCAAGTAGTGACATCAAAATTGAAATTGCAGTTATTATTACTATATAAATTTCGTTAATAAATCCAACCTGAATGGTTTCAGAAGTCATTTTTAAATATTGTGTTTTCACAAAAGGTTCTCTTTTTGTTAGTAGATCAAATGCGCACATAATATCATAAATCTAAATTATAAAATAAAATAATTCCGTGGCATGTTTTTGACCGATAAGCAAATCACACCTTCACAAATGAGATAGGATTTAGATTATAGAATTTTTTTTTTTAAAACGAGTTATTTGAGGTGGTTTCAATTAAAATACCCAATTATATACTTCCAGAGGCATTTTCTTAATTCCGCTGTACGCCTTTCTGAAATCGACTTTTTACCTCTATATCCGGGAATTGGCATCCCTGCACTGTGCTTCGGCGGGTTCAAACTGTTCCCCAAACCTACGCACGTGGCAGTTATGGCGTGTCCCGTCTCGGTTTGCCACCAATGGTTCAAAACTGGCACCTTGAACACCCGTTCCGTCCAGGATTTCGTTTCGTAGTCACAGTGTTCACCGGCGACAAATATCCTTTTCAGGGACTTGATGGAGTACGACCTTCCGTAGGATACGTGCGGATCTTCCCTCTTCAACACTCGAAACGATGTTGGCACAGTGAATATCGCGTTGACCTTATGTTCGTGGATTATTCTGGAAAAGAAAAATAGCGGTTACGTCCTGCAGTATAAGATGCAGGATGTTTTCTAAATGATGTCGTAAAATGTAATAAATTCAATCGAACAGGACACACTAGTCACTAGTGTAATGTAGAATTACTACACAGAGATCCAAAATGATTGTCAAATCCGCTCCTATAGATAGTAACAGGGTGTAGGTACATGCCGCGTGTTTGTAATGAAGGTTTGAACTAAGTCAGTGTTGGAACACAAGAAAGTAAACGGATCTGTCATAAATAAGGAAAATGTAACCTATATTTGAACTCGCATTATATAAACGACTATGGATTGGTGTTTTCTGCTTGAAAATGAAATTATTTTAACTTTACTAAATTTATGATTTTACAATTCAGTACTAACTGGTGTTTAATTAATTTATTTATTACTTTAAATATACATACATTAGTATAATTATTAAGTGACAAAACTGCATCTCTTAGTTCTTCTATGGTATGCATGCGGTTTCTATAGATCTTATTTTTTAGATAGCCGAACATGAAGTAATCTAATGGGTTAAATCAGGCTATCTTGGTGGCCATTTTTGTGCTCTAACGAACCTGTCAGCAAAAACTGTTGAAGATTTGGCGGTTTGTCGAGCAGTATGTTGCTGGATGCATTATCGTGCTGAAAATAACTTGTTTCAGCTCATTTTCTTGTAACTCTGCAATAACAAGTTCCAACATCTGTTGGTAACGTTGGGCTGTTACAAGTTTTCCTCGAAGAAAATTTGGCCCTATTCATTGTTTGCCCTGGACATAGCTAACCAAACTCCCCACTTTTTTACGGATGGCAATTGCGTTTCTCGAAATTCAGTGTGGATTTCCGCAGACCAGATACAATAGTTTTGTAAATTGATATAGTCTGTTAGATAAAACCAGGCTTTCCATCCGAGAAAAATGATTTGTTTCGCAAGTCATCGTCCCTTAAATTGTTATTAAACCATGACATATATTCCACAATCGCCTATCGTTATCTAATGGTAATAATAATAATAATAATATAGTTTTTTTCCTTCAGATTATGACATTGAATGACATGAAAATAATAAATAAAGAAAACTAAATTAGTCAATAATCATAAAGAAATCACAAGGCGTACTTCAAATGACAGCATAAGCTGTCCTTGCTCTACCAGTTACACCTTGAAACATTTGATAAATATATAAAGAAGTGAAACCTAATACCTTACTAACCTAAGTATCTGCACTGGAGCCCACCACATTAAAAGCAAGATAAAATTAAAAGCAAAAAAGACTATGCAGTTAAGCAGCCACAAAAAAAAAGAGAAAATAAAAAAGCGTTGCGAATGGCACAGAACAATTATCGCTCCAAAGATATCGCTTAATGCAGATTTGAACGCAGACACACTCAGCAATTTAAATTGATCGGTATCTTTATTATAAATCTTTGCTATTTGAATAAGTGAAGGATCGCTCAAATAAAGCAGTACGATGAGTAGGGGTGTAAGCTTACCCCTATAAACCTCAAATTCAGATGTGCACGTCAGTACGAAATGAAATTTTTGATATAAATAAGTGGGTTCTTTATATAAAATAATTTATGGAATGTACAGCGCTCATAAGCAACCTACGGTCATTCATATTCAGCCATCCCACCTCAGGCAACTTGTGAGAAATTCTTTCATATTTCCTTATACCAAAAATTAAACGCAAACACGATTTTGAACCCTCTGCTATACGTGCAGAGGTATAATAGTAATAATCCTTACGGTAGAAACTTTAGGGATGAAAATGTAACTTTCTTTTGACAGCTCATTGCGCTGAAGTGTATGATAAGCCTATAAAATTATAAAATGTAATAAAACAATCTCACTTAATATTAATATTGATTTTTACCTGTTTGTTGAGCTATTACCACAGATAAATTCCCTATTTTTCTTACGTATCAGAAATATTATTGTTGGTGATATTAGATGTAAATATAACGATTTGAAAAAAAATATAAGATAAATAATCGAGAGATACTACAACACGCACGCCAATGTCGCTAAATGTCAAGAAAATTCATTTTAATGTATGAAATTTGTATGTAGCTTAACTTCGCGTCATTAAATTGGATAAGTATAGACATTTTTTCCGGAAAACAGTTTTTTTCTTACGACAATCATTTTGAATCACATGGTATGTTAGTGCCGAGCGGATCATTAAATATATAAAGCGGACGTATAATTATTAAGTATGACGAATGTGCGGTTTTGCTTTTTTTTATTATAACAGGAACAAAACGATGACATATATTTTTTATTACGCACGCGATAGCAACCTGGTCTTATCCATACAGGATAAGACAAATAATAACATTTAAATTTTCCCAATTATTTTTAAGTTAGTATCAAATTACCTATGATTCCAATATTTGGTTGACGTTTGTTTGATTTAGGTTGGAGTTATTAAAAAGAATTGTGGACATTTTGCGGTAAAAATTTGGAAACCACTCTACATGAAGAGGAAACGATTTGGGTACCCAAAATCTTTCAATTTTTTAAAATTTTTCAGCGAACATTTCAAAACCACTCTATGCGTGATTTGAGTACCTGAAATATTGTCCGGGATTAGGAGTCCTATCCGGCTTCCCTTCATACATGACGCTGGTTATCCCATAGAGTAACGGGCATAGCAAATATAAGAATGCCCAACCACCCATCCCAAATCACTGGCCGTCCACCAAACGTCTTCTTCACCCATGCCATATATAGCGCTCATTGTCCACGTTAAAGTCGCAATGTGCCCTCCCACTGGTCTCTGAACACCTTTCGGATCATCTGTGAATTTTAATTACTAATCATTTTGATCTGGTTTCTGTTAATTTCCTACCTGTCGTTCCTGAAGTATAAAGAACGTATAGCGGTTCATTGGCTTCCACTGGTACGCATTCGTGCGGCCCAGCTAAAGTCAAAACATCCTCCCATAGGATATCCATATCGAGATCCAGTTGGCAGTTCAGCACGTTCTTCCGTTGGAAGATGATGCACTTCTGGGGCTTCTGGGAGGACCATTCGATCGCCTCGTTTAAGATATCTTTATATCTAATTATGATATATGAACGAATTAGTGGGCTTCGAATTTCCCGCAATCGGGAGTGGCGCGATCTCTCGGCGGATAGCACAACTTACTTGACAACTTTATTGGGTTCGACGCCGCAGCTAGCTGCGATTATCACCTTCGGCTCAGCGTGGTTGATACGCGCGCACAGTTCCCTCGAGGCGAAACCTAGGAGGATCTCGTTAGTTTCAACATCGGATTACAGTTTTCTTTTTATTATACCTCCGAAGACAACCGAATGAATGGCGCCTAATCTCGCGGTGGCCAAGATCGCGATTACAGCTTCCGGTATTAGGGGCATGTAGATCAAGACGATGTCCCCCTTTTTCACACCAAAGCGGCCAGCCTCCGGCAAAATGCGATACCTATCGTCGAATGTACCCTTTAAGTGGGTTTTATGTAAGATGGTCGATTTTTACCTTATCTAAAAGTTCTGCGTAGGTTACTTTCCGTATTGTTCCTGTTAGGGGGCTGTCGTGTATCAAGAGACTTTAGACCCTTTCCCGGCGGCCACATGGCGGTCCACTGCGTTAAAGCAAGCGTTGAGTTCACCACCGACAAACCTATAAAGATGCGTGTGAGAAAAATGACCAATCGGATCTGATCGACACACCATTTGCTGAAAGGCGGATTGGAATTGTCCAAAATCTTATCCCATTTCTTGTGCCAGTGGACGTATTTACCAATCTCCGACCAGAACTCCTCTGGATATTCTATGGATTTCTTGTAGGTTCCTCGTATATTTTGCTGTGGTAGATATTTTCCTTATCTAGACACATAGAATTCGTTATGCGAGGATGCCGATCAAAAGTTTTCGGCACGCTTCTTTAATCGGTTATCTGCTTACCTTGAATCAGTCTGTCTGCGGACTTCAATTTCCTCTCATGCATCTCATCCTCGAGATGGTCGCCCGAATCTTGTCCGATCATGTCTTTTATCACACCACAAATAAGCGATAGGTGGTACACCTTTTCCTCGAATTATCACACGGAATACGGCTTATTGCCTGCCTCTGCGGGTGATGATTATATTTTTATCAGAAGCCAGTCACTGTGGATGCGATAGACTATTGATAGATTATGCTTGTGTTTGGTTTAAATATTCTTGCGCATGTGGCGGTTAAATGCGATGCCTAAATATTTAAGGTCACATCGGCGAGAACAATAAAGGTGACTTCATATTGTATTCATAGATTCGTTTAGAGTAAATCAAAGTCTACGCTGGGCCTCGATTCTTTTCCTGCTTTCTTTAAAATTACCTTTTTTTTTTTTTCGTAATAGAATTATTTTCTAAATTGCGCCTGTTGGCGAATTTGCCTCACAATGGGGCATCGTTTAAATAATAATATAAGGCAAGGGATCGTCCATGCGAGCGTCCATCATCAATTTTCGTCGCTCGGGTCTATTAGAAACGGTAGCGCCGGCGACATGATCTACGTGTTTGTATAGATAAAGTGTATTACATAAAAAAAAATTGCCCGACATGTTCGAGATAAGCGTCCATATGTTTTGGTGGGTATCTTGTCATCGCTGCTATATGTTTTAGTGAGATTGCTGCGATAATTTAAGGACGGTAGCTCGTTTGAATATAAAACACACACACACCAAATTGCTACGCATTTTAATGACGGATAAATTCGAAAGCTGTAAAAACCGTAACTGAATACCAAATGTGTACAGGCCGATTTGCGTCTCGGATGTCAAGGCATCTGTAGATTCGATCCTAATAAGAAATAATTGTTGTTTATCGTTCTTTATCACCTAAGTGATTACGTATTCCACGACTGCGTCGAGTCAAATTTAAATTGTATCCAGTAGAATTTTCTAGAGAAGAACCGAAAATTTTTTTTTTTTTATACGTGACACTTTATTTATGAAAACTAAATTATTACAAATCATCCTAATCCCGTGCTCCACCTGAAAAGGTACTACACGAGACTACCTATTCTAAGTACTATATGGTTCCATAACAATTGAAATCATCCTACTCTAAACTAAATAACTTCCCTTATGATTTTAAATAACAAAAATATAAATACAGTAGCCTCGCGACCATATGAAATACTACTTTGAGAAATGATAAAAAAATGTAAAATGTGATTAGTTCACATAATCGCGAGTCTACTGTAAATCAGTCAGCTATCAGTTATTATTAAATGCGCCCATGGAACGACTTTCATTATCTCCAGCATTCGCCAAGGACACTGATTATATATAATATACTTATATAAAATCAATGGCCACGGAGTAAGGGAAAACCATGGCAAAAACCTTACTCTGGGAGGATCTGGGAAGAAGTCCCAGACCTTATTACTGATAGCCACAAATTATTATTATCCTTCTGAGTACCGAAAAACAGCCTCCACATTCTCCTCAAATTCCGACAGCCTTGCCGTTCTCGCGTTAGCTGCTCGTTTTCACGCATTCAGAAGTTGAAACAGGAAAGAAGATGACCTAAAAAACAAACAAACAACAGCAGTACCTATTCTAATACTTAATAATAACTTAATCCTAATTATTCTAACCAAGAGTAATTAAATAAATATTTAATTTTAAATATTTATAGTTTAACACCAATCCGACCACTAAAGAGCATAAAATATTCATTTATAAGCGTGCTACCCTACTAACTATCTAAATATCATGCCGTAGCCTATCTAGTTCTTTAGCAACATTACTAAAAAATTCCCACCATTCGATCGACTCATTATCTCTAATATCTGTTTCGCGACGCGGCCAATTTAACCCCCTAGCTCAGTGGTTCTCAAACTTATTTAGACACTGTACCCCTTTTTACCCACAAAACATTTTCGGTACCCCTTCTCAGTTACCGGTACTAAGTAAACTATAATTAAAATATTAAACAAATCTTAAAGCTCTACTGTAGCATAGAAGTATAGTGTTAACCTTTGAAACTGAATTACGCATACATGTTTAAATAAAAAACAAGAGGATATTGTTTACAAACATTTTTATTACATTAAAAACAAACACACACAAAATTTAAAGAACAAAAAGCGCTTACTTTCAAAGAGATTAGTGAGAAGGGTGAGCTTGTTTCCCTTTGCACAGTTTATCAAAATTGGGTTTTAACTTGGTTAAATACAATCTTAAATCATCTTCAACATTTAATTTGTTTCTAGATTTATTTTTAAGATAGGTTAAACTTGAGAAACCCTTTCACATAAATAAGTGTGGAAAACCCAACAAGAAATTTAACAGCAGTGCTTGGACAGTTCTTTGTATTCCTTCCAATACCGATCCAGAAATCTAACAATGTAGTACAGCAGTCAAATATTTGTTTTTCAACGTGGGATCACATGATACTTCAATCCAGGTGTTCCTTTTGAAAGATAGTCAGGTTAGTGTCCATAGCATCAGCATTAAAGGGTCACGTATCCAGTTATACTGTTTCTCCAAAGGTGGAAAGTACTCTCTTATGCGGATCTTCAAATGCATTCAAATGCTGGCCCATTTGAGTCTTCAGTTCAGTGAAATCAGATATGTTTTTCTCATTATCTTGCAAAATGTAAGTAATCTTTCAAACGGCTCGCATTTGTTATTTCTATTTGTTTTTCCCAGAGAATGATCTTTTTTACCATTGCATCAGTTTTCTTTTCTATATTAAAATATCAGAAACACTGCCTTGCATGGATAAATTCCAGATGTTGAGTTTTCCAAAAATATCACTTAAATAAGCCAACTTCAAAAGCCAATCAAAATCAGTAAGTACAGAAGACAGATGGGATTTGTGTTCGGTAAAAAAAATATGTAATTCTTTGTGGAGTTCAAATGCACGGGACAAAACATTTCCCCGAGAAAAGCCATCGTACCTCAGTATGTAGCAATAATTCTCATGGTGGCTCCCCATATCCTGCATAGAATTTTAAAGTAACGAGATTTTAGGGCCTAGTTTTTATGAAGTTCACAATTTTCACACTCTGATCAAGGACATCTTTAAGTTCATCAGGGAGGTGCTTAGCCACCAAGCCTCTCGGTGAAGGACACAATGAGTGAACTTACACTCAGTTGAACCGTTTTAATATGGCCTACCAGCCCTGTGATGTGACCGCTCATAGCCTTAGCACCATCCATACACACTGAACACAGTTTTTCCACTCGAGCTGGTTTTCGGAAAAAAAAGAATCTAACAAATTGAAAAATTCTTCACCTTTTGTCGATGTTTTAAGTGTCTTACAAAATAAATATCTTCAAATATTTCATCTTGAAAAATGCCACGTACAAAAACGATCAGTTGGGCTAGGCCAGCGACATTCCGTGGTTTCATCGAGTTGTGTACCAAAGCAAGGACTAGCTCGAATTGCTCCAACAAGTTGTTCTTTTGTGTCATACGCCATATCACTAATTCTCCTTGAAACTGTATCACTTGATAATGGAATTGCTGTAATTCTTTTTGCCTCGTTCTCTCCAAACATACAAGAAACAATTTCTGCTGCGGCAGGAGGATTAGGTTTCGCCAATAGTATGGTTTTTACCAGACTTCGCAATTAAATGACTAACTTTGTAAGAAGCTTTTAGAGCACTTTCATTTTGTTCTGCACCAGAAAAGTGTTTTATCGTGTTTTTCCTACTTTTCAAATCTTCCAAAAGACGTTCAAAGTACCGTAACTCCTTTTTGACAAAGTCCTCATGTTTGCTTTCAAAATGGCGTTTTAAAAGAGAAGGTTTCATAGAATTGTTTGATAAAATTTCTGAACAAACAACGCATTGTGGATTAGGCTCGTCTGAGCTTCCAGTCCAAGTAAAACCGAATTTTAAGTACAGACTCGTCATATTTTCTCTTTTACTTTTATATTCATTTGCCAGTTTTCGGGTTTTTTTTATTTTTTCCTTGAGCTGCTCCATTGGTAACAAGACGTTCAGGTCTACTTTCATTTGTGAAGGTTGATGGCCCAGAATTTGATGCAGATCTTCGTGAGGCCTTTTCTTTAGGAGCCATTTATCCATTGTTAATTTTTATTGTAAAATTCACTTACGTGGTACCTGACTCAGTTTTCAAACAGATGTCCGTAAACGTGTTTCAACAGGATTGAGTGTCCGCAGAATAACACAACACACCACAAAAATAACACAATACTGAGAGCGAGCTTGTAATAACAGCAATGCTACTGCAGTGCAGGTGACACGAGTGATTGGCCGGCCACACAGCCCCACTCTGATGACTAAGCCCTTAGTGGCGCGCGCACGTCAACGTGTCCATCGTGTCCCGGGTTGTTTTATTTTATTGTTGGCCGGCCACGTACCCCCTAAAAATTTTCGCGTACCACAGTTTGAGAACCACTGTTCTACGGTATGCATGCGATTTCTATAGATCCTATTTTTTAGATAGCCGAACATGAAGTAATCTAATGGGGTTAGATCAGGCGATCTTGGTGGCCATCTTTGTGCTCTAACGAACCTGTCAGCAAAAAACTGTTGAAGATATTGGCAGGTTTGTAGCAGCAGTATGTGCTGGAGCATTATCGTGCTGAAAATAACCTGCTTCAAGCTCATTTTCTTGTAACTCTGCAATAAACAATTCCAACATCTGTTGGTAACGTTGGGCTGTTACAGTTTCCTCGAAGTAAACTGGCCCTATTATTCGTTGCCTGGACATAGCTAACCAAACTCCAACTTTTACGGGATGCAATTGCGTTTCTCGAAATTCGTACCACAGTTTGATAACCACTCATCTAAGCAATTAATTGAAAGCTTCTGTTAAATCATAAAGAAAGTAATACATGCATATTTCTTAAGTTCAACATTTTCAAGTATAATGTTGGTTAGTTGAGAGCTTATTGACATTTACTATAAATTGAGTTGATTTCAAAAAGTAAATTGTTATTTGATTTTTTAGTAAATTTTCAAAAACTTTCGAAAAAAATAGGTGTAATAGAAATCGGGCGATAGTTATTGGGATCATCAATACTACCTTTTTTATATATCGGAGTTACAGAGGATATTTTGAGCGCTCTTAGGTAGATCTCTTTATTAATAGGTACTTTCATTAATGAGTTTAGTGAAAGGATAGACAACATTATATTATATATGCATCACTGCTGAAAGAATTTGGAAAAAATGGACCTTACATATTAAACTCACGGGTTGAAAATTGAAGGAAACATTATTAGATTTTGTTTAAATATACTGTAGCATCAATATTTACAGGTGGGACAAACTATATGAAACTACGTACACAACGTTGTTATGAATGACAAAAACTTCTTGGAGAAATTAATTAGATTGTAGCAGATTGTAGCAACCTCGAGCGCGGTTTAACTGTTATTCTAATTAACGTACGATCGGAATTGCAAGGATTTCCAGTTTAGTGTTACTCCTAATTTGCGTCGATTACCGTAAAACAGAATTAGATTGATAGGATTTTAGTTAGGACTTAAATCTCATTTACTTTACCTACATAGCAACGAATAATTAGTTTTGATCGGTGATCGACGTTAGTATAGTGGATAATTATGCCGATCTTTCACTAATTCTTCAGAAATAAGTGGATAACTTGGAAGGAATCGTCACAATTAATTCGCCCCGGCTCGGTAAATTCAATTAAAACTGTAACATGTTTAGCCGTTTCATCTTCTTCGAGCAGCCTACTAAAAGATGAATTAAGGGCTAACTTTGAAGTTTACACACCTCTTGCGTATCCCGACGGGATGTTATTAACTTGTGTCGCTGTTTATAAGGGTGCTCGCTCTTGCCTTTCATCAGGTTCCACCTCGCGAAAATAAAAGATGTTATTTTTTTTTTTTTTTGTTCTTTCGGTCCCCCCTTTGTTCTATGTTATTTCCTGCCCCGCGGAGGGGGGGGGGGGAGGAGGTGGTACGTCGGGGAAACCTGTTACGTCATCTTCTGTATATACATGCGTTGGCATTAACGCTGAAAGATTTTACTCTATTTCACGGTACGATACGTTTTCTTAGGCAAACTGGACAAACTCGAAGGGAATGGCTTTTATTATTGTGTAAGAAGAAAGGAATTAAGATTTGCCACCAACCCGTCGTATCTCACGTATACGTGCAGTGTTTTTACGGTGACTCGGCGTTCTTACTAGCGCTTTAACACATTGAAAATTGTTCGGATTATATTATAAAAATACCGTAAGACACACTGGTAGACGGAGGAAACTATAATGAGGAAATATGCATTAATCTGAATAAATTATTATTTTAAATAGTGGTAGAGAAAGAAAAACGACATTTGAAATTAATAAAAGCATATCTTTAATTTAATATATATATATTTGCTGTGTTTCATAAGAGGAAAGCTACCAACCATATTGAAATGCAATTACTATTTTATGTACGCACCTGTTTGTAAGTCCAGTATAATTTCGACTAAATCGTATTAGTAGTCATGGAAGTTGAATATAATTTATCGTCTGACAACTGTACGATAGCCTGGTATCCTAGGTAACTATTTTAATTGAATGAGGAGTGACTCAATGTGATTCGTATAAAGAAAATGTATGAAAATCCTTGGTTACGTGTTAATAGTTGATAAAAAGTCTTAGAAAAAGCTGTGTCATTTCTCATCAAATATAAATGAATTAGAACGTATTGCGGGGGTATATCTGGTATCGAAGGGGATAAATTCACAAATTTGGTGTTTACTATATCTGGGTACGTGTTTTACATGGGATTTTACATGTGTTTGCTGTCCCGAGTCTAATCATACATCCTGAATGTAACGAAGGAGGTGAATATACGAGCGAATCTGGATTGTCACTACAAGGAAATCACATTCAGAGGTACTCTGGCATTTGTATAAACCGGAACACGAGGTATCTGGTCAAAACATTGTTTAAATTATTATTATTTCGTGTGAGATTTAAATTCTGAGCTTTTGTAAATTGGCAAACGTGGTTGGTGGTTTTCTATTCCCTTACGATAGCGCGGGAGATTTTAAAAGTTCATATTTGAATAAAAGGATCGAAGTTATACTGGATAATTGATAATACTTGTTTGAATATCCCAAATAGCTATACTCACCCTGAGTAAGAGTTCTCATACTTTTTTATATATTTCCGGTATAGACTTGTTCATGAATTATACATGTTATTAATGATTGCACTGTTTTATTAAAGAAAGTTATTTATTTATTTTCCTTTTGCCGTAAAAGCATATAGCCGGGAAATCACAATAATATAATATATATAATATTATATATATATATATATATATATATATATATATATATATTTACATCCGCTAACTATTTTGCTTCCTTTCATAACGCGGTCGTAGTGCGTCCCCGGGAAGGAGCGTAGTTAGAAGAATTTTAGTGACGTATATTGAACGCGGGAAAAAAATGGATACCCCAATCACTTTTTTATCGCTGTACTTTAAATTGAAATTATTACGATTTTTTATTCTACGCACTTTTGCTTCCTTACATTTGCCTATCTATTTTGCGTCCACTGCGTATATTTTCAGACAAATTGCTAACTATTTTGCGTCCGATGTATAGTTTTTTGTATAAAGTTGTAAGTATAATGCGTCCGCCACGTTGCCACATGTTGGTCGAAATAAACGTATATAGGAAGCAATATAGCATATTTAATATAGGATCAATATAAAAATTGTATTTTTGTGTTCTTTCGTGGTGGACGCAAATTAGTCGAGATAAAGTGTATATCGCCAGTCGAGAACACTGTATGAGGTTTGGTCGAATTTGATAACTAATTGAATTGAAATCAGGTTAGCACCGTTTTTTAATGCTTGAGAATTATTTTGTATGTGTAAGCTGATAGAAACATAATGTGAGTGTTAAAAAAATAAAGTCTTATTTAGTACTAATATATTATGTTTTAAAGCACATTTTATGCTTATCTGGGAAAATATAAAATATATTGGTACGAACTAAATACCTCGGGACTGATTTTCCTGCGAACCAAAAGTTTTGAAACAAAATATACTTACTTCCTGGAAGTATTTGGCAAATGAAAGAACTGCTAAGAAAATATCACAATTACAAACTCTTTACAAGCATCATTTCAGTACTCAGAGGGTTTTGAAAACCAACAAAGGGGTAGGTGTGTAAAGAAAAACCTAAAGGTTGATCCTGTGAAAATTACACTAGTTTCCTTCACGAAAAAAAGAAAGCTGGGTGATTTAAAGCCACAAACTCTTCATAATGAAAAGATGCAATTCAGTCAAGAATCAAATCCTTAGGAGTGGTTTTGACTCGAAACTAACTTGGAATCAACACTTGACCACATGACAAATAAAGTAATAGCTAATGGCATTAATGATAACCTTGCTGGTATCACTGGTGTATTAACAGCAGAGGGACCGCCTCTTTGGAGACTATTGTGGCCTCCCCCCGTTAGAGCTTTATGTGAGAGCGGAGGCAATGAATGCGATCCTTACACTGAAAGCACATTTATACTAACGGCACGATGCTCGACGGGCCTTGCTGCAAATCCCACGGATAGCATGGCACCTGAAATTATCTTCACTGAAAAGGTGAAAATCTCCATACCGAACAGAGACCAGGCACGTAGTGAGAGCACTGCCAAATGATAATTGGTTCACGGACGGATCCAAATCAGCCAGGGCACAGGAGCCGTTATTTGTGGGCCCAGTCCTAATCAAAGGATATCCATAAGCCTGAGGAAACATACAACAGGTCTTCCAGGCAGAGGTATTCGCCCTTGCAACCTGTGCAGAAATGATTGCAAAAGGGGCTACATGAGGAGGAAAATTAATATAATGACTGACAGCCAGGCTGTCATTAAGGCATTCTTGAACCACATAACTAGGTCAAAACTAGTTCGGGACTGCAACAATCCCTCAATGCACTGGCACGAGACTACACGGTGTCTCTGATTTTGGGTGGTCGGAACATGAAGGATGTAAATGGCAATGTAATAGCCGACGAACTAGCCGATGGAGGCTCTAAGAGACACTTCATGGTTCAGAGCCCGTATGTGGAATTACTAAGAATTCCGCAAAAAAAGGGAGATCTGGACCTGGTTAGATAAAGAAAGTACAAAGAAATGGAGGTCGACTGAAGATCAACTATATCCAAAGCCCCTGATAGGAATGGGGATGTTAGTTTCTCTGATAACCTACTCAGGTCCAGTAAGAAAGAAGTTAAAAACATTACTGGTGCGGATAGATGGACACTGTCTCCTGCAAAACATCTATACAACACAGGCGGGTAAGCGAACTGTGGTGGTAGAAGATGCGAACTAACAGGAGGAAACGAGTTTACATGTAATCTGCACATGTGGAGGAACCTGAACGTATCCAGGCAGAAATATTTCGGGAGAGATCTATTGGAGCCCTGGAAGGTTCCAAGTTTTCCACTGGGCAAGATACTGGGCTTTATAGAGAACACCAACTGCTCGAGTAGAAATAGAGAATTAATAGGGATGGTATACAATGAGCACCTAGCTCAAGTGCCCGTGACAGTAAGTGCCCACCCTGAACTTTAATGATGAATGAATGAAAACCTTGGAACAATTCGGAAAACATCGAGATTGACATCTTGTAAGCCTTTTGTTAACCAGTGATCCCTGATTTGGTGGATAAAGACCACGCAGAGGAAGACTATTATTAAACTCGCAAAGAGACGAAGATTAGCTTGCTTGTGCATCACTGGCAGCTGCATAAATCTACTATGGAAACCATGTCAAATCTACTCTCTTTATTTGCATTAATGGGGCGGCAAGAGTGGAAACTCCTAGGAATGTCAGAATAACATAACAAAACCGTAATTTTTTAAATGGGCAGTGATAACAATGACTCTCAAAATCTTTTTCGACAAACCTTCAAGATTATCGTGAACGAGAATGGTTTGGACAGCAAAACCCAAAACTGGTAATGCAAAGCTGATCAGTATCCTATCCGACAATCGAACCGCTCTAAAGCAGTATTCTATTAAGTAACCTCAAACTAACTTGGAACTGCTTGTAAATCTTGAACTACTGAGCTAAACACAATAAAGTTACTTTGGTGTGAATACCAGGGCATAAGGAACATAGCATGCAACGAACTTGCGAATGCTAACAAGGACTTTTCATAAAATTCATTGGATCTGACCCAGCTCCCGAGATACCACCAATACTGCGACACGTGATGCAGTAACTGAGTGGACCGAAAAGAACCACCAGGCTCACTGGAACAGTATGAGGACAAACACAACAAAGGATGATGAGGCAACCATCCAGGCATTTAGCAACCGAATAGCAGCTTAGAACGGTACCGGGAATCGATGAACATGGTAACGGCTGCCTAGATAGTATCCACATAGAATATAAGCGTATTTAAAGATAGACCTGTATGTAGACTATGCAACAAGAGAAGAAGGTAGCCCACCAACGTTGTTTTGAAATGCGTTTCATTGGAACGGCCAGAGACTACATTGCGGGAAGCAACAACTTGAAGGTTAATCTGCCGAAAGAAAAAATACCACACAGGCTTGCGAAGCTAGTTAAGGCAATTAACACCTCTTTATGTAAAGAAATACACTACTCGTATCTAAGGAAATAATAAAACGCAGTGTTAAAGAATAGGAAGATGATCTATATTCAGTGCTCAAATCAATCCGATTTGAACCAAAACCATTTTACCAAAACAAAACACATTTTAAACTTAAATTAACTTAAAAAATACACACGTTTTTTTTTACCTTAAGTTGGTAAAACCGTTTCTTTTTTTTTGTTACTAAAATCGATTAAACGGTTTTTGATATCTGGTGATTTTTGCAAACACTAATATCTACCGTTCTTAAAATTTATTAGTATAACAAAAAAATCTGCTTTAACAAAAATGAACATTGCATATCAAGATATATAATATTTGCATTTGAAAATTATTTAGTATATGTGTGTGTTGTCTAGTAAATTACATTTGGCCATAATAACGATGTTGTATACGCCATAGGTCAGAAAGATATTATAAAAATATAATTTTAATGATTAATAATTAATTAAGGTATTTTTTTACTTTATAAAATATAAAAGTCGAATCGTTTGGCAATTATGTAGGACTTTACAATGAAACCAGCCACAAAATTCCACCGAACCAAATTCTTCAATTAATTACAAATGACTACAGAAATAAAAAATTAAAAAATCAATAAAATTTTGTATCCGCTGTATTAGGTACATACTCATACATTAACAGTAATCTTTCCCTATTGTTTGTTCTTAACGTGTTAAATTACATCTTGATATAGAGCCGAACATATATTTTCAAAGAAATCTCAATGCATCTCATATTTTTCTTATTGCTGAAACTGCCAATTTCGCCACTATATATCAAACAACTTTTAAAGCAGTGCAAATGGAAACATGTATGATTATAGACCCAGCATAACGTACGGAACAAGTATGTATGGTGGACCAAAATTGTAGTAAACGGAGGCGGTCAAAACCGGCGTACAAAGGCTAGCGTCTTTAAGTGGCACGGTGCAATAAGATCGATCCCCACCACATGCAAAGGAAGTCATTCTAAATCGTGCCACCGCTATACTAATTACATACAAGGAAATAGATATAAAGTAGTAAATACTCAAGCAACCAATAAGTAAATTGCAACAGCGTTGACTACAAAAAGACTATTGAAGTAAACTTAAGGAGAGCACCTTTGTTGGAAGATGCCATTGCGATGCCATGTTTCAAATAATCAGACTATAATACAGATAAGAGGAACCGAAAAGGGCACTCTTCCGGTGAGAGCGGCATCGAAACGGTATACACACCACCCTCTGGAACAGGCTACCGGCATAGGAGCTGGAATATATGTAAAGAAGCCTAGAGGAGGCTGTTACGGTAAGCTTCAGCAGAGATACACGGTGTAGTTAGGCTGAGGTTGCTGCAATTCATCATTGGTGTCAGAGAAATCGAACCACCCTAACTTACGGCGTTCGTTACGTAAGTACTAGTCTAAGGTAATTTGGACTGTGTAAGCGCCCTAAATCAGGTGGGTACCCGATCTGCATCAGCATAGTTCCCAACCACTCGAAAATGAGGAAAATAAGAGAGCGGATGATCTTTCCAGGCAAGACTTGTTAAGGTCCTTCGTCAGAGTTGGTCCTTCTTTTTTGGCATTACCAAATCGCAAATTTATTTATTTATAACCAACATGATAAACCTACAGGGGTCTCATATACCCGTCGGCTATATTTCAAACTCAAAGTCGTTTATAAGAATGCATTTCATCGTGCAGCAGTGCCATGTCCTTATCGTCGATCAAGCATGAAAGATGTTAGTGGGCAGATTGCGTTGGAAGTATGCTCGTAACAGCGATAACATTTGAGAAGATGAGAAACTACTTTCTTTGATGTGTCAAAGTAATTGTAACAGACTAGTAAGCACTTGTCAATATGACTTTATAAGTAATGTGGCAAACTGTGCGACACCAGAATATAACATAAACAGCATATTAAAAATTAACAATTGAGATATGTATAAACATAACAAATGTCGTCTCATCTAAAACTACAGACTAAAGCTAGGAACTAGACGCATGATGAGTCCAGAGAATAGTGGCAAAGTGGCCAGGACAGAGACAAGGCAAAAAAATTTCTAAAGGAACAAAGGCGTGAATTTGCTAGAGACCTACTGAGTAAAGACAGGAAGATGTCAAGATGTCAAAATGGTAGTAGGTCTGCTGACTGGTCATTGCAAACTAAACAGGCATATGTAACAACATTGGCCTGGCAGATGATGCTATTTGCAGATTTTGTTAGGGGAGAGGAAAAAACACCAGTTCCATATACTGTGCTAATGCGACGACCAGGCGAGGACAAGGTTTCTAGTCATGGGCGTGGAGAACCCCACAGCTAACAAAACACAAAGAGAGCGCTCTCAACGATAGTAGACTATTAAGACGTAAAATTAGAGTGTGTCTCCTAGGAAAAAAGGTGACCACATAGATCTGAAAAGATTGCACTGAAACCTATCCATCCACTATCTTAACACACTACCCAACTTAATCTATGTGTCGGGTCGATGAAAGAAAACACTTAATAACTGTTTAATTGATATATCGACAAATGTTTGCTATTTACATTTGTCGATATATCAATTAAACAGGTAAAAAAGTGTGTGCTTTAATGAAGAAGCATCCTCAGACTTTAGTACCATCCTAGAATCAGATACCTAAGCTGAATGCAAGTTTTTTGAATATTTGAACTGAAAATCTATTTTAAATGTTGATTTCCTCACTTATTGGATAAGCAAGACTATGACATTTTTATTTTGGTGGAGGCGCCAGGTGCCATACTTCAATCTTTTGCAGTTCTTCCGTGCTATTTACTTATGATATACCATACTGTAATCAATTGAGAAAATTGTAAAGAAAGAATAGTCGATTTCACTTTCCGTGTGGCAAAGTCTTTCTCAGATTAAAGTTGTTTTTTTGATTCTAATTGATTTATTAGGTGGTCAGATACATATAGTCGACACTTTAGTACAATAGTGAAATCTATCATATGATATCCATTTTCTAGAATTTGTTTACTATAATGAAAGATAGTTGTTGTGGCCAAACTGGATTTTGTAATTGTTTTGGGAGATATCCTTGGCTTATGAACTAAAATAAAGTAATGGGAAAACCTAACTGAAAAATTATGTAGAGGTATCAAAAAAAAAAAAAAATGCGGAAGAGAAACTGTAGTATAAGTTAAATAATTATAAATTTTCTGGTAAATATTACATTTTGTAAAGAAAACATCTATAAAAAAAATCAAAAGTCACGGGCACCTTTTACTAAACTGACACTTTTCAAAATGCTTCACAATGTATTCATTAGTCAAAGGAAAAGAAACACTTCTAACATTTTTTTTTTAAATTGTGTCATACATATGCCTACTGATTTACAATCACTAACCTCATCGGTTCTTCTATATGTGTGCGACGTTGCCAAGTAGAAGGAAGCAAAATAATGCGCGGTATGTAATAAAAATATACGGCAATAAGTATATTATTTTGGCTCTGTCGGCATTTCTGTGAACTAAATTATACGTGAATTTTACATATGACGCACTATTTTGCTTCCACCTATTTTCCATCTTAAGTACTAAACGGGTTGGAATAAAAATATGAGAAAAAAACCTGGCAATGGTGGTGGCATGACCAACGGGCACGTACGGACAATTTTTTTTTTCTTAGCGGTTTACTCGATTAATAAGGCCGGGACTATTTTGCGTCCGGTATATACGGACGCAAAATAGTCGAGGACGCAAAATGTAATGTAAAATGGCAATGCATGGACGCAAAATAGTGCGTGGGATAAATATATATATATATATATATATATATATATATTTACATCCCGCTAACTATTTTGCTTCCTTTCATAACGCGGTCGTAGTGCGTCCCCAGGAAGGAGTGTAGTTAGACGCATTTTAGTGACGTATATTGAACCGCGGGAAAAAATGGATAACGCCGATCACTTTTTTATTGCTGTAGCTTTAAAATGAAATTATACGATTTTTCATTCTACGCACTTTTTTGTTCCTTACATTTGCCTATTATTTTGCGTCCACTGCGTATATTTTCAGACAAATTGCTAACTATTTTGCGTCCGATGTATATTTTTTTGTATAAACTTGTAAGTATAATGCGTCCGCCACGTTGCCACATGTTGGTCGAAATAAACGTATATAGGAAGCAATATAGCATATTTAATATAGGATCAATATAAAACTGTATTTTTGTGTTCTTTCGTGGTGGACGCAAATTAGTCGAAATAAAGTGTATATCGCCAGTCGAGAACACTGTATGAGGTTTGGTCGAATTTGATAACTAATTGAATTGAAAATTAGGTTAGCACCGTTTTTTAATGCTTGAGAATTTTTTGTATGTGAAAGCTGATAGAAACATAATGTGAGTGTTAAAAAATAAAGTCTTATTTAGTACTAATTATTATGGTTTTAAAGCACATTTTATGCTTATCTGGGAAAAATATAAAATATATGGTACGAACTAAATACCTCGGAACTGATTTTCCTGCGAACAAAAGTTTTGAAACAAAATATACTTACTTTCCTGGAAGTATTTGGAAAATGAAAGAACTGCTAAGAAAAATCACCAATTACAAACTTCTTACAAGCATCATTTCAGTACTCAGAGGGTTTTGAAACCAACAAGGGGTAGTGTGTAAAGAAAAACCTAAAAGGTTGATCCTGTGAAATTACACTAGTTTCCTTCACGAAAAAAAGAAAGCTGGTGACCTAAAGCCACCAACTCTTCATAATGAAAAGATGCAATTCAGTCAAGAATCCAAATCCTTAGGAGTGGTTCTTGACTCGAAACTAACTTGGAATCAACACTTGACCACATGACAAATAAATGTAATAGGTAATGGCATTAATGATAACCTTGCTGGTATCACTGGTGGTAATTAACAGCAGAGGGACCGCCTCTTTGGAGACCATTGTGGGCCTCCCCCCGTTGGAGCTTTATGTGAGAGCGAGGCAATGAATGCGATCCTAGACTGAAAGCCAACAACCTGTGACATTCCAATTCAGGGTGGAGGGCACATTTATACTACGGGCACGATGCTCACGGGCCTTGCTGCAAATGCCCACGGATAGCATGGCACCTGAAATTATCTTCACTGAAAAGGTGAAAATCTCCATACCGAACAGGACCAGGCACGTAGTGAGAGCACTGCTAATGATCCAAATCCAGCCAGGCGCACAGGAGCCGGTATTTGTGGCCCAGTCCTAATCAAAGATATCCATAACCCTGAGGAAACATACAACAGGCAGAGGTATTCGCCCTTGCAACCTGTGCAGAAATGATTGCAAAAGGGGGCTACATGAGGAGACTGACAGCCAGGCTGTCATTAAGGCATTCTCGAACCACATAACTAGGTCAAAACTAGTTCGGGACTGCAAACAATCTCTTAATGCACTGGCACGAGACTACACGGTGTCTCTGATTTGGGTGTCGGAACATGAGGATGTAAATGGCAATGTAATAGCCGACAACTAGCCGATTGAGGCTCTAAGAGACACTTCATGGGTTCAGAGCCCGTTATGTGGAATTACTAAGAATTCCGCAAAAAGGGAGATCTGGACCTGGTTAGATAAGAAAATACAAAGAAATGGAGGTCGACTGAAGGTCAACTATATACAAAGCCCTGATAGGGAATGGGGATGTTAGTTTCTCTGATAACCTACTCAGGTGCAGTAAGAAAGAAGTTAAAACCATTACTGGGCGGGTAGCTGGACACTGTCTCCTGCAAAAACATCTATACAACACAGGCCGGATAAGCGAACCGTGGGTGTAGAAGATGCGAACTACAGGAGGAACGAGTTTACATGTAAATCTGCACATGTGAGGAACTGAAGGTACTAAGGCAGAAATATTTCGGGAGAGATCTATTGGAGCCCTCGAAGTTCTCAAGTTTCCAGTGGGCAAGATACTGGGCTTTATAGAGAACACCAAGCTGCTCGAGTAGAAATAAGAGAATTAATAGGGATGGTACAATGAGCACCTAGCTCAAGTGCCCGGACAGTAAGTGCCCACCCTAACTTTAATGAATGAATGAAAACCCTTAGAACAATTCGGAAAACATCGAGATTGACATCTTGTAAGCCTTTTGTCAACCTATGGATCCCTGATTTGGTGGACAAAGACCGCGCAGGGGAAGACGATTATTAAACTCGCAAAGAGACGAAGATTAGCTTGCTTGTGCATCACTGCAGCTGCATAAATCTACTATGGAAACCATGTCAAATCTACTCTCTTTATTTACATTAATGGGGTGGCAAGAATAGAAACTCCTAGGAATGTCAGAATAACATAACACAACCGTATCTTTGAAATGGGCAGTGATACAATGACTCCCAAAATCTCCTTCGACAAACCCTTCAAGATTATCGTGAACGGGGATGGTTGGACAGCAAAACCCAAAATTGGTATGCAAAGCTGATCAGTATCCTATCCGACAATCGAACCACTCTAAAGCAGTATTCTGTTAAGTAACCTCAAAACTAGCTTGGAACTGCTTGGTAAATCTTGACCTACTGACTAAACACAATAAAGTTACTTTGGTGTGAATACCAGGGCATAAGGACATAGCATGCAACGAACTTGCGAATGCTAACAAGGACTCTTCCATAAAATTCATTGGATCTGACCCAGCTCTCGAGATAACCAATACTGCGATACGTGATGCAGTAACTGAGTGGACCGAAAAGAAACACCAGGCTTACTGGAACAGTATGAGGACAAACACAACCAAGGGATAATGAGGCAATCATCCAGGCATTTAGCAACCGAATACAGCTTAGAACGGTACCGAATCGATGAACATGGTACGGCTGCCAAAGATAGTATCCACATAGAATAAGCGTCTTTAAAGATGGACCTGTATGTAGACTATGCAACAAGGAGAAGAAGGTAGCCCACCACGTTGTTTTTGAATGCGTTTCATTGGAACGGCAGAGACTACCATTGCGGGAAGCAATCAACTTGAAGGCTAATCTGCCGGAAAAAATACCACACAGGCTGCGAAGCCTAGTTAAGGCAATTAACACCTCTTTATGTAAAGAAATACACTACTCGTATCTAAGGAATAATACAATGCAGTGTTAAAGGAATAGGAAGATGATCTATATTCAGTGCTCAAATCAATCCGATTTTGAAACCAAAACCAGTTTTCAAAACCAAAATCCATTTTTGAAATCAGAAGACAGGTATTTATAACTTAATTAACTTCAAAAAATACACACGGTTTTTTTACCTTAAGTTGTAAAACCGTTTTTCTTTTTTACTGAAAATCGATTAACCGGTTTTTGATATCTGGTGATTTTTGCAACACTAATATCTACCGTTCTTAAAATTTATCAGTATTACAAAAAATCTGCTTTAACAAAAATTGCACATTCATATCAAGATATCATAATATTTTCATTTGAAATTATTTAGTATATGTGTGTGTTGTCCAGTACATTAACATTTGGCCATAATAACGATGTTGTATACGCCATAGGTCCAGAAAGATATTATAATAATAAATTTTAATGATTAGATAATTAATTAAGGTATTTTTTATTTTATAAAAATATAAAAGTCGAATCGTTTGGCAATTATGTAGGACTTTACATGAAACCAGCCACAAAATTCTACCGAATCAACTTCTTCAATTAATTACAAATGACTACAGAAATAAAAAATTAAAAATCAATAAAATTTTGTATCCGCTGTATTAGGTACATACTCATACATTAACAGTAATCTTTCCCTATTGTTTGTTTTAACGTGTTAAATTACATCTTGATATAGAGCCGGAACATATATTTTCAAGAAATCTCATGCATCTCATATTTTTCTTATTGTGAAACTGGCATTTCGGCACTATATATCACAACAACTTTTAAAAGCAGTGCAAATGGAAACATTATGATTATAGACCCAGCATAATGGTGACCAAAATTGTAGTAAACGGAGGCGGTCAAAACGCCAAGTGTCGTACAAAGGCTAGCGTCTTTAAGTGGTACGGGTACAATGAGATCGATCCCCACCACTGTAATGGAAGTCATTCTAAATCTGCCACCGCTATATATTTACATACAAGGAAATAGTATATAGCATACTCAAGCAACAATAAGTAAATTGCACAGCGTTGACCACAAAAAACTATTGAATAAACTTAAGGAGGCACTCTTTGTGGGGATGCCATGCGATGCCATGTTTCAAAATATCAGATTATAATACACGATAAGAGGGACCGAAAGGGCACCCGGTGAGAGCGGACTCGAAACGGTATACAGACACCTCTGGAACAGGTTACGGCATAGGAGCTGGAATATATGTAAAGAAGCCTAGAGAGGCTGTTACGGTAAGCTTCAGCAGAGATACAACGGTGTAGTTAGGCTGAGGTTGCTGCAATTCATCATTGTGTCAGAGAAATCGAACCACCCTACACTTAAGGCGTTCGTTACGTAAGTGCTGAGTCTAAGGTAATTTGGGACTGTGTAAGCGCCCTAAATCAGGTGGGTACCCGATCTGCATCAGCATAGGTTCCCAACCACTCGAAAATGAGGAAAATAAGAGAGCGGATGATCTTTCCAGGCAAGACTTGTTAAGGTCCTTCGTCAGAGTTGGTCCTTCTTTTGGCATTACCAAATCGCAAATTTATTTATTTATAACCAGCATGATAAAGCTACAGGGGTCTCATATACCCCGTCGGTCTATTTCAAACTTCAAAGTCGTTTATAAGTAATGCATTTCATCGTGCAGCAGTGCCATGTCCTTATCGTCGATCAAGCATGAAAGATGTTAGTGGGCAGATTGCGTTGGAAGTATGCTCGTAACAGCGATAACATTTGAGAAGATAAGAACTACTTTCTTGATGTGTCAAAGTAATTGTAACGGCAGGTACAGCACTTGTCAATATGACGTTTATAAGTATGTGGCAACTGTGCTACACAGAATATACATAAACAGCATATTAAAAATTAACAATTGAGATATGTATAAACAATAACAAATGTCGTCTCAACTAAAACTACAGACTAAAAGCTAGGAACTAGACGCATGATGAGTCCAGAGAATAGTGGCAAAAGTGGCCAGGACAGAGACAGGCAAAAAAATTTCTAAAGGAACAAAGGCGTGAATTTGCTAGAGACCTACTGAGTAAAGACAGGAATATGTCAAGATGTCAAAATGGTAGTAGGTCTGCTGACTGGTCATTGCAAACTAAACAGGCATATGTACAACATTGGCCTGGCAGATGATGCTATTTGCAGATTTTGTCAGGAGGAGGAAAAAACACCAGTTCATGTACTGTGGTAATGCGACGACCTGGCGAGGACAAGGTTTCTAGTCATGGGCGTGGAGAACCCCACAGCTAACAAATACACAAAAGAGGCGCTCTCAAGGATAGTAGACCTAATTAAATTAGAGTGTGTCTTCTAGGAAAAAAGGTGACCACATAGATCTGAAAAGATTGCAGTGAAACCTATCCATCCACCATCTTAACCCTAACCCAACTTAATCTATGTGTCGGTTGAGGTCGATGAAAGAAAACACTTAATAACTGTTTAATTGATATATCGACAAATGTTTGCTATTTACATTTGTCGATATCAATTAAACAGGTAAAAAAGTGTGTGCCTTAATGAAGAAGCATCCTCAGACTTTAGTACCATCCTAGAAATCAGATACCTAAGCTGAATGCAAGTTTTTGAATATTTGAACTGAAAATCTATTTTAAATGTCGATTTCCCCACTTATTGGATAAGCAAGACTATGACATGTTTTATTTTAGTGGAGGCGCCAGGTGCCATACTTCAATCCTTGCAGTTCTTCCGTGCTATTACTTATGATATACCATACTGTAATCAATTGAGAAAATTGTAAAGAAAGAATAGTCGATTTCACTTTCCCGTGTGGCAAAGTCTTCTCAGATTAAAGTTGTTTTTTTGATTTTAATTGATTTATTAGGTGGTCTATACGTAGTCGACACTTTAGTACAATAGTGAAATCTATCATATGATATCCATTTTCTAGAATTTGTTTACTATAACTGAAAGATAGTTGTTGTGGCCAAACTGGATTTTGTAATTGTTTTGGGAGATATCCTTGGCTTATTGAACTAAAATAAATTAATGGGAGAAACCTAACTGAAAAATTATGTAGAGGTATCAAAAAAAAAAAAAGAAATGCTGGAAGAGAAACGGTAGTATAAATTAAATAATTTTAAATTTCTGGTAAATATTACATTTCGTAAAGAAAACATCTATAAAAAAATCCAAATCACGGGCACCTCTTACTAAACCGATACTTTTCAAATGCTTCACAATGTATTCATTAGTCAAAGGAAAAGAAACACTTCTAACATTTTTTTAAATTGTGTCATACATATGCCTACTGATTTACAATCACTAACCTCATCGATTCTTCTATATGTGTGCGACGTTGCCAAGTAGAAGGAAGCAAAATAATGCGCGTATGTAATAAAAATATTACGGCATAAGTATATTATTTTCGCTCTATCGGCATTTCTGTGAACTAAATTATACGTGAATTTTACATATGACGCACTATTTTGCTTCCACCTATTTTCCATCTTAGGTACTAAACGGGTTGGAATAAAAATATGAGAAAAAAACCTGGCAATGGTGGTGGCATGACCAACGGGCACGCACGGACAACTTTTTTTTTCTTAGCGGTTTACTCGATTAATAAGGCCGAAACTATTTTGCGTCCGGTATACGGACGCAAAATAGTCGAGGACGCAAAATGTAATGTAAAATGCAATGTATGGACGCAAAATAGTGCGTGGATAAATATATTATATATATATTATATATATATATATATATTTTATTTATAAGACTAGCTTTGTTGTTCGACGCGAGTCGCTGTTTTGATGGTCAGAGCTCCTATGAGATATATATCTCATAAATAGATAAATATGCATTGTTACTGCAGTGAAATAGGAGTACTGCCATCTTTACGCCAACTTCTGTACTTATGCAATATACTATACACTGTAAAACAATTCTAGTAAAATTACATACATTTAAACAAAGTTGCCTACAATTTTACAGGTAAATTTGCTCCATAAGGTAAAATTTCTACCATCTAGTAAATTTCACATGCTGATGTATTTTTCAAAGATTTTACTGTAAAATTCGTATGTAATATTTATACGAACTGTATATTTACCGAACACTGAAGTAATTTTCAGATGTATTTTTATAAAGAAAGCAAGTAAAAATACTAAAGAATGGAATATCGCATGTATAAATATACATTGTACGGTAAATTGTTTGACAGGTATAATTTAATATTACTGTCAAGGCTGTAATATTAAATTACACATGTAAAAGAATTTACATGTAATTTCGTTTACAGGTGTAATTTAATATTATAGCCTATTATTATTTTTTACAGCGTACTATATCTTAAATTTAATTTCTATTTAAACTAGCCAAACGATTCCAATATGCATTTGAAAACATGGAAATCACAGCTTACTTTAAATAACAATCTAATTTAAACCATTGTGTACAATATGCAAAACGTTCAATAATATGAATAAAAGTAAAAATGCGTGAACAGGTATTTTTAGGTTTTTTATTTATTAAACTAAACACCCAGAAGATACAAATGTATAAACTTAAGGCAATGATTTTTTTTAAATTAAACAATTTTAAAGGAGAACAGGGCATTTGAAATTGTCTTTTGAAAGGTTCAAAAGCCTAGTCTGTGTAGCTATTATATTATTAGTGGGAATTTCATTTGTGTTGTAATCTAAAGCAAAATTTGCTCCTAATGATAATGCATTGATAACATTATTATTATTTTAGGTATTCTAAAAACGTGTGTTTATATGTGTAATTTGTCAAACTGAAAATCATGAATATTTAGAAAATAGAATGAAAGAATATAAATATAACAAAAATCTTACAACCTTTAAAAAAACATTAAATAAACTAAAATCATCATCATCATTGATTTTAACGATATAACAATTTTAAATAAAGAACAAAGTTAAAAACACGTAATATACTTGAAATGATTCAAATTCATAAACAAAAAAACACAGTTGATCATAAAATTAACATACAATACTTCACAAAACTACACATAACTTAATTTTATAACTAAATACAGTAATATTTTTTAGAAGTCTATTTAATTACAAAATTCAATAATACTTACATATTTAACAATAAATAATCAAAATATATTACAATAAAACACAATCTTTAAATAAAACAAAACGATATATTGAAAATTAAAGTAAAGTAAACAAAACAATTATAATTTTGTCATTTATTAGACAACAAATTTATTTATAATTTTCATTACCACTTTATGATTTATATTTTTTATATATTTTTAGTTGAAAAAGCTTTTGCAATAACAGCGAAACGTCGTTGAACATTTCCATGTTTTTCTGAAGACCTAAAAACCGAGAAAACGAAAAGAAATTGATAAATTGTTATATACAATACATATGGTTAAAATAAAAAAAAATTAACATATGTATGACTAAATAGTCATTTATTTACAATAGATACTAAGAATTAATCGTTCAGATTCAAGTTGACAATACGATTTAAGGCTGACATTGACAACTACATATACAAATATCTGTAAATGCGTATTTATAAAACTAACTTACGTAATTCTTTTATAGCACTTAATAAATCACACTGAATCGCTCAACCAGGGATCAAGAATGAACACGCTTACGCGAGACCCACCATTGTTTGTGACGTACATGATATCATTGAACCAATAATAAGTTCGACAAACGAATAGAATTACATACGCGCAAGATAAATAACCCAATAACCAATCACATTGCTGCGTATGAATTTCGTATTTTCCATGATATCTATAGTTTTACCCGAAAATTCAAGTAAAAACAAATAAATATAAAAGAGCCTCATATTTTTACAGCAAAATTAATAGTTCACTAGTAAAATTACTTTTAAAGTGCACTAAATACCCAAAAAAATTGTCAATTTTACACTTTTAAGTAAACTTTGATAGTAAACACAAAATTGTACATGTTTTTTCCTGTATTTTCTTTTAAATTTTTATTACATCTTAAACTTACATGAAAAAGCTATAAATTTTTCCGAAATTTCTTTTTCTATGTTTCTCTATCCTAGAAAAAAGATGTAAAACAAAATTTACATGATTTATTGTGGTAAATTCACAACGTTATTACATGTAATATTCCTGATTTACCATGGCAAAATTGCTGTACTTTTTTACAGTGTATAGGTAGAAAACTTTGCTATAATAATGTTTAGATCAAGGTACAAAAGAGTGATAATGTTAACATTATAATTACATTGAATTAGATTTCTTAATAATGTTTACTTTGTTAATTAAACAATACTTAATTGAACAACTGTAGTCATCTCAATCCCCAACGGATTTGGTAAATTATCTTAAGGGGGTTATTACATATCTTTATCCATATGAGAAAACCGCCATTTCGTATGTCCCTTTTTCTTAGAAACGCCGTATCTGATCTCATTGATTTTTTTTTATACACACGTTATCTAGTATTATCCCAACAGTTTAAGTGAAAGTGAAAGTCATAAAATTTCTAAAGATTTTTTTTTTTTGAGTTTTACAAAATCGATATTTGGGGATTAATTATTTGAAATAATTCGCCTCTTGAAACATTGTAAAAATGTTAGTGTGTTAGCAAAGATATAAGTTAAAGAAGACAATCAATCTCACTCGCAACAATATTATGAAACAATAAATAGGAAGCACCATATATATATCTTAAATAAATCGTTTTCAACTCTCTACAGTTACTCGAAAACTATACTCCATTCACTTTAAGAATGCAGTAGATAGTGCTGCGATCGGCGCCCAAATTACACCGAAGAATGAAAAATTAGCGGCAAATTCAAATTGTAAATTGTCAGTGTCATAAGCGAAAAAGTTTGGTTATCAAAATTTTGTAATAATAGGAAAGGATAACATGAAATCACTACGCTTTTAGTAGTTTATTTAGAATGTTATAGTCATAATATAAGGTGATAAAATAATACAAATAAAGTAACAGTGAATACATTTCGGGAATCTCACGGGGGTAGTTAACGATAGCCAAAAAACTTGTCCAATCTCGGTGAAACTATGTTTATTCTATTCCATATGCGACGTTTTCGACAATTGCAATTCGTCTTCATTAAGCTATAAAGTATAATATTTAATTTATAAAACACAATAGAGGATAAAATCAAATTACGATTAAAATAAATTAACATGTGACCATGTAGTAAGAATAAAAATTAATACACATAATGTTAGGATAATAATTTAAAATGAATTTTCTATGGACAAATCAGTCAAGACTAAAACATGTTAAATGTTAGTTGTCAAGTAATATGCCTACACTAAATACAACGTGGAAACAAATGTACTTCTTAAAAATTGTACAACAACAATAAAGCAGAGGCAACATAATAAAAAACGATAAAAACACCTTAAGGTATAAGTATGAAAATTATAGCATATGCCTAAATATAATGTAAGTTTAATTGCGTTTCTGGAAACTTCAATTTCAATATATAATAGTTAGAACAAAATGCACGTTCAATTATCATTCAGAATCAGATTCTAATGACAGATCTGATGATGAAGAGGTATTTGCTGTTATGATGAATTCTTCGATCATATCTTCAACAACATTGTCGAGTTGATACATCTTATTTTCTTCTTCAATAACATGTTTGATGCAATTCCTCCATGCACTACTATCTACAATGTTAAGCCCCTCAATAAGTAAGGTTTTCACCTCAGGTAATTTAAAAGTTTTGTTGTTAGCTGCGACATGATGCTTTACTTGAGCCCAATAAGCTCAATGGGGTTCAGATTGCATGATAAGGAGGCAATCTTAAAATTGTATGACCACTGTCTTCTACCATTTGATCAATAACATATGGGATGGGATTATCGTTAATATATTTTCTTGCAAGTTCAAGCAACTCAACCTTTAACAAAGTGTTGTCAACAATAATTCCTTTTGCAAGAAGCCATTCAATTAATTGTTGCTTTTTCCATGCCATGATAGGCTTTTTTTCTGTTCTGACTGAGTGGTAGGACATTATCCATAATAATAACAGAGTTTGTTCCAGAAAAGAAGCACATTTCTCATCCACTCCGTGAACACTTGGCTGTTCATTTCTTCGTGATAATCTCCAGTTTTCTTGGATTCGAAGAAAAGGAGACCGTTTTCAAGAAACCATCTTCGCTACCAATATGTAAAACAATTAACGTTTCCTTTTCCTGAAGGGTTTTTCAGTCCCGTTGAAACTCCTTCCACAAATGCTTGTCTTGCAGTGAGTACTGTGGTGTCTGCCCATATTTTTTGCTTTGTATGACTTGCATTAACCCAAGTTTCATCCAAATAATATATCTTTCTACCACTAACACGAAATTTCCGAATGTTGTTTAAATATTGACGCCTCCATAATACAATACTCTTGTCGTTCTATTAAAACACTATTGCCACTGCGCTTCATCCACTTAAATCCTAACTTTTTTAAAATTTTCCAGAGCGCCGTTCTTTTCAATATTGGCAAAGTGTCATCTGCATTAATAACCTGTAAGATACAATGCGATGAAGTAAATGTAAGATAAATGGATAATATTATATTTACACCCAATAGTTTTGGCACGTAGGTAATTCGTTCTGCAAAGAAAAGGAATGTACGTGTCGTCTAATTGCTGACCTATCTGCGTCGTCCAAGGAATCATATGCACTTTGACGAAGACGTTTTTTGGGGTGAACTGATAACTCCTGTGGTCTCCTTTTCTTTTACAATATCCCACACTGTTCTTTCACCCACCCCAAGTTGCTTTGAAATCAATTTAAATGCTGCCGATTTAGAACTGTCCCGCTTAAGCTCCAGATACAAATTATAAGCCATTATCCTTTGCTTACTGCCAATACGTTTTCCCTGAGGATTTTTTGATGACCCTGGAGGTAGATCAAATACCTCTTCAATCTGCCATACTAAAATTGATGTAAAATATTACTATGTCATCACTTATCATTTTATATAGTTATTAAACAACTACCTTCAAATATTCAACAGTATTCAGTTAGAGCTCTAAGAAGAACTATTTTTGTAACAATTTGCTTATAAAAATTACACTAACCACACGAACGACACAAAAAAGCAATAAACACGCAAATACAGAGCTGAAACTAACACCAGGATTGACAAATGTCATAGATGTCAGAAAATATTTTGTTTTATCCAACTTAAATTTCATTTGCAAAAATGTTTTTCGTATGTGTGAATTCGCCTCGTCTATTAGCCAATCGCAAGTCGTAAATCTTTCGCCTATCTAATGTAACGCTGCATTCTTACAGTGAATAGACCTTAGCTACTTGTTCGATACAATATATATGTATATGTATGGAACGCCTTGTATACGGGATAAAAGCGTATCAGGGAATTTTATTTCTGTGTATTATTATGTAAAACCGAAGTCTTGTTAAAAATCTGACAGCGCCCACGTCATTTTAAGTTGTTCCAGAGTACTGCCTGACAAAAGGAAACTTTTACCAGCGCGGAATTGCTTTGCCACGGCTTTCCAACGGCATAATACGATTCATACTCGCGAGGGATTAAGAAAAAAATTAATTAAAGGTTGCTGTGAAATCCCCCTCACGAATACTAGTAATAAATGCATCGCCAAGCGTAAATATCATGTAAAATAAGTGTACTAATATCGACTGGTAACCAAGTTTTTAATGGTGTCGTCTCAAAAACTTCCAACCATTCAATTCTGAAGGCCGGTCAGACTTTTTCGCACTCTTTCTCCCAACTGTCTAGATGTTTAAAATCTCAATTTATATTCAGGAATACTATTATAATTTAATAGATAAACATAACATTATGCATGACCGTACACTTTAATCTTTATAACATAATATTTTCATACATAAATGCATAAATATTGATCAACCGGAACCTAGTGGAGATGTAGCAATTTGTGCCCAATAAAATTGCAATAAAACCGGTTTTTATATGTTGGTAATCGATTAATATTGCCCCGAATTAATTGTTTAATAATCGACATGAACAGACAAACACGGTTAAAGGATCTTTTTTTTTTTTTCTTGGTTAGAACTCACGCATCAGACGTAATTAAAGTTTTCATGTTTATCACATATATTCCTTTTTGGATTTTCCAGCGCAATGCATCCGAGGCCGAGGCATCAACTTCTACGAATGAAGACACCAGAAATGCTCCCACCGTTCTTACATGAAGTTGAATTAAAAATAAATAAACCTTGTGGTATTTATTGCCTTTAGGCGCAACAATACTCATTTCAAGACTGTTTATTGTTTCTTGTTTAATCTAGTTTAGTAATTTAATGAAAACAGCAATTAGTAGTTTTAATAACACGAGTAAAATCAGTATTTTTTGCCAACCTTAATGGATGGTTATTACCCAATGTGTTCATTTTTTTCTAATTATAAATGTAATTCATATGTTTGTAAAATAATATATTCATTTATTCCTGTGTTAATATATTCAAATAAAGGCTCATTCGAAGTGGCTTAAATTTACAATAATAGAATACGGATAAACGAATGCAAAATAACTCCTTTTTTAGCAAGGACAGTTGAAATAATTTAATACAAACAAATATTCTTGAAAACTAGCTGGTAATTATTAACAAACCAGCTGTTGAAGGGTTGGAGATTAAGCTTTACAGAGATTAAAATATTTTTATTTGTCAAAAATAAACGGTTTACACTCAAGGACATTTCAACGAAGGCGTGGGTAAGAAAAAAAAGAAGAGGAATTAGATAATAAATTGAGGACTACTATGCAGGAAGAGGATATCCGGAAGGATTGGGGCAAAAAAAAAAAAAATAGATGATTGTTGCATATGAAAATCCATCAACATGCATTTAGAGGCTTTACTCAAATAAGCCACTCAAAAATACCTCCAAAGTATGGAGCAGCAATTAAAACGATTGTATTTTTTTTTAATACCAAAAGTTATTCTAGTAATTGGTGTTACCATCATGTAGCCATCATATTTAAAAAAATAGGTGCTTCAAAACTGACGTATCATGGTGAAAATATTTATACTAATAGTATTTTTTACTTTCTAAGTACGGGGAAACATACATAGGTATCAAATAAAAACAAGAATGAATATTTAAAGATCAAAAATCAATTAAGTATAAATCAAATGAAGAATATAGCTAACAAGGGAACACCGGCGGGTGTCCCCCTCCGATTTCGATGAAACTTAACAAATCGAAAGAGTACCTTAAAATAAGAGATACATATTTTTTTTTATCGGCGATCCGCACGATTTTGGGTACACCCCTTCCAAAGTTTGGATGATTTTTAATTTTTGCAAATATTTCCTAAATTATAACAGATATTAAATTTTCTTCTTAACATAATTTGCAGCATATTGCATGGCCTAAGGGTGCGTCGTCCGTCCGTATCGCAAAAAGTTAATAACGGGGGACGGGGAACCCCTACCTCCCTTTTTTTTACATTTTTTCTTTTTCTTATTTATCAAAAGAGGCCGATTTACATAGAATACGATGATGTATAACAAGTTTAAAAAATTAGTAATTGTAAAAATAGAAAAAATAATAATAAAGCTTCAAAATTAATAAACTTGTCTATTGATATAAATCAAATGAACTATAATAAATAAGTTTTTATCGGTTAACATAATTTCCAGCATAATACATGGTCTCAAAGGTAGATATCTTCTAAAGCTAATAAGGCGGGAAGGGGGTACCCAAACGCGCATTTTAATATAAGTTCATCAAATAAAGATCGCAGTGGGGTGGCATCAAGTCCTACTGCAATTTCCCACCGCATTCATTATTTGTAATACAGAAAAGTAACCTTATTGAATAAATTTGCGGGCAATGTAGTGTTGAATTGTTTATGGGTCGCAGTGTAAATCTTTGGAGCTAGTTTCTACACACATGAACTAAACGAGTCGTTTCAGTTTTACATTTTTTTCAATGCATCTTTGCAAGAATCACTCTAGAAAAACACTTCATTAATCGGCCTAATAGCCTGATTTTTTTTTTATAAAAGAGGGTCATGTATGAATGAAGCAAGCTCAACCTTGGCTTCTGCAACGCGCCACTTACACAGGCTGTCTACACTTTTAGACAATAATGTGTTCGTGGATCCGCGTCGGTTACACATTTATAATAGCCAAATAGCTGCCTCATTTTTATGCAGAATCTGGATGTTGTCTAATTGCCAGTCACAGTACACTATTGTTAAATTATCAATAACTTTGTCAGTCAGTTTACCAGCGCCCTTTCTTCAAAGTCCACTCATTCTTTTTGTACATCTCCAACGCATTCTCTTTTTTCTTGAACAGTAACATCTTCGTACGCTAAAAATCACAAATTGCTTAAAAAGTTGTCTGTCTCAGTCGCCTATCCGAAATCGTGCGAAAATTTCTTTTAAGGCATCGCATCGACTTCCATTTTTCCTGGCTACTCTGATGATCCGTAGTGCGGTACCTTTGCCATCATATTCTAGTCAACTTTCTAAGAAATTAGTGTAGTAAGTGCATCTGCAATAAATTATACATTTTATGGTAAGTAGTTTTCTAAAGCGTGGGAAAGTGTGTTTAAGTAAAAAAAATATTGTTAGATCAGTTTCTTCAAATGTGCGTTTTATTTCGGATCTAATTGCTTCATATTTTGTAATATAAATAGCTACTCTGTCGTTTATTGTGATCCCGACTGCAGTGGCATTCTAATCATTAAAGACAACTATATATACATTAACAAACAATAAGTATGATATTTTCGATCCGAGCCCGAGTCGAATATAGTATTACATTCAATTTGCTCCGTTTGTGTTCGGTCACCCGCTCTTTTAATAAGCCGCAGCGGCTATAACAATGAGAATATTACGAAACCGCTTTAACCATGTATGTTATATATTTGGAGCTTTCAAAAAATGCAAAAAACCAAAAATCGATTTTTCCAGTCAAATACATGTAAACCTCCCCTTAACTTAACATATTTAACTCGATTTGGTCTCAATTACTTACAAAGGTAATCTTTATGAAAAAAGGCTATACGAAGTTATGATTCAAATATTTGGCTTAATATAAGACTCAAATGATATTGTACATATGTAAGTTCCATCCTAATATGAAAACTAAAAAAAAAAAAACAATAATTGACCATTGCCTTTTTTAAATATTGGACCTCATATAGAATGAAACATTAAATTATCTTTTTTTTTAAATTAAAGTAAAGGAAATTAAGTTTTCAGTCGAAAAATGGTAAATCTCTTTTCTGAATGTGATAGTTTTATTAGCTCCTCAAAAGGGAACATTTGATTTTTCTACCCTTATGTGATTATCTCGGATTGGATGGCATTTGAAATTAAAATAATAATAATAATAAAAAAATATGGTGTCATCTTCATAGTTTTAGTGTCACTTCTCAACAGTTCAACGTAGTCGAGCCTTACTATAATAAACAGTAAAATATAAACAGGTGCCAAACTGCGTGGACCTTATCAGCTAATTAACTGTACGGATCCGATGATGTTGATCGTAAAATGACGGACACGCTTTTATTATTGTTTAAATAAATTGTCACTTTCCACCGGGCCAATGTTTGCGCTCCCTCTTTCCCTCTTATCTAGATGTATCTAATGGTAAACGTCAAGATAGGTGAGGAAGCTGATGGGAAGGAATGACGGGGTGGTGGCCGTTTTACGGTAGGCGGGTAGACGCGCAAAAGGGACTACGCAACCTTGCTGCTGGGTATAAAAGATGCCCTCGTGGTGTATCCCAGCACATTACCACCAGAAGAACTCAACAACTCTTCGTGAACTATCCAGGAATAGTGTACTACCCGTCGTCAACTAATACAAGTAAGTCTTTTGACACTCACTGACACATCTTTAAAATATTTTTCATTTTAATTACTGCACACATGTAAAGATGTAAAGATTTGAGTCATCGTGCATGCGAGCATATTCCTCATTCGGTAGTAGGATGTAAATTAAATCCGGTACAATCTCATATTTTATTATTTATTATTTTTTTTTTGCGGCATTCGCAATAAATCCCATTTAAAATTCATACCGCTGCGCGTATTACCCCTAGTATAAGTGGTCCCAGGGATTTCGCATTCATAAACGGAAGGGATAACAATAGAAACGAAGTGGATAAAGTCTCCCAGCTTCTGGAATTTCTTATATTGTCATACGCGGGATACTTTTTTCCGGAATAGATGAGACGCAGTTAATTTTATTGCCGTTTTAAAGTTGTAATTGATTTCGAGCGTGGAGAAACGAGTCAATAACTTTGGGGCGTGCGGTTTCGTCTTAAAGCAATATATCTAATAATTGATACGTTAATTGAAACCGAAAACCGCGCCAGTAAATGTTTTCCGAGATTTTCTCGAAATTAATTAGTTCTGTTTGGTGGTACGTGATTTTCAGAATGATGTGCTCCTTATTGTCCGTCGCATTCTATCAGCCGTTATCTTCGTCATCCTTAAGTCAGCCAGAATTCTTCGACTACAATTCCGATGATCAACTGCGAACCGAATTCTTTGACCGAAGCTCCAGCGAAGATTCGCCAATTGTGCTACTACGTCATGGAACAAATCAGATCCGAACAGCCCCAAGATAACGGTTGAGTATGACCATTCTGATAATTTTCTAACGCTACAATTCACCTTGATTTACAGCTGATATCATCGACAACAAACTGTACGAACGCGGAATCAAGAGGCAAGACGTCGACCACGTGTTCCTCCGTTTCGGAAGAAGATTCGGCCTCTAAACGCGTTACAGCTTTAATCAATCATGCTTGACTGTACTACATGCATATATTCCTTTATAACACTATTTTTTTTTTTGACACTAATAGGAAATTACTAAAAAAAAAAAATCAATCTCTCAAGCTGACATTATTTATTAAATAAATCAGTGTTTGGAACAATAAAGCGCTTTTTAACATAATTCTGTTCTCAAATTCTTCCCCAAAACGACACCTGGATTAAAAAACATAAAATTGTCATTTCAATAATAGTAATTGTATAATCGTATAATTGTATCTAAACAATTTGAATCTTTTAATAAATTATTTTTCAAAAACAAACTTAATGCATTTTATTATCAATGAGGATGAGTTTATTTTAATTGAAAATAAAAAAAAATATAACAACTTACCTCTATTTTCTCTATCTAAGTGACGCATAAAATGCAACATATGGAAAAAAAAAATTATTAAAAAAATACTAAAAATTTTTTGGGGGGAATAGGTTGTGCATGTCTAGAAACCCCAAAATTTATTTTGATTCACGTCACGTAAATTTAAAAATAAAAAAAATCAATCTCTCAAGCTGACATTATTTATTAAATAACAGTGTTTGGGAAATAAAGCGCTTTTACAAATAATTCTGTTTCACATTTCTTCCCCAAACTGACAACCTGGATTATAAAACATACAATTGTCATTTCAATAACTATTAATTGTATAATCATGTAGTATATTGTATCTAAAACAAATTTGAATCTTTTAATAATTATATATTTGTAAAAACAAACTTAATGGCTTTTTATTATCAATGAAGGATGAAGTTTATTTTATTTAAAAATAAAAAAAATATAAACAACTTACATCGATTTTTTATCACAGTGACGCACAAATATGCAAAACTATGGAAAAAAAATTATTATTAAAATATACTAAAAATTTTTTGGGGGGAATAGGTTGTGCATGTCTAGAAACCCCAAAATTTATTTTGATACACGTCACGTAAATTTAAAAATAAAAAAAATCAATCTCTCAAGCTGACATTATTTATTAAATAACAGTGTTTGGGAAAAACGCTTTACAATAAATCTGTTGCAATTTTTCCCCAACTGGCACTGGATTATAAAACATCATTGTCTTCATACATATTGTAAAATCATGTATTTATCTGTTCTAAAACAAATTTGAAATCTTTTAATATTACATATTTTAAAAACAACTTAATGCTTTTATTATCATGAAGGTGAGTTTATTTTATTAAAAAATAAAAAAAATATAACAACTTACTCATTTCTCTATAACTGTGACCGCTAATATTGCAACATTGGAAAAAATTTATTATTAAAATTACTAAAATTTTTTGGGAGAATAGTTGGCATGTTAGAAACCCCAAATTATTTTGATTCACGTCACGTAAATTTAAAGAAAAAAAACAATTCATTCAAGGACATTATTATTAAATAACATGTTTGGAAAAATAAAGCGCTTTTACAAATATTCTGTTCACATTTTTTCCCAAACTGAAAACCGAGAAAAAAAACAATTGTCATTTCATAACTATTAATTGTAAAATCAAGTATTATATTGTATTAAAACAAATTTGAATCTTTAATATTATATATTTGAAAACAACTTAATGGCTTTTATTATCATGAAGGAAGAAGTTTTTTATTAAAAATAAAAAAAAATATACAAGCTTACTATTTTCTATCCCAGTGACCGCATAAATATTGAAATATGGAAAAAAAATTATTATAAAAATATACTAAAATTTTGTGGGGAATAGGTTGATGCATGTCTAGAAACCCAAAATTTATTTTGATTACGTCCGTAATTTAAAATAAAAAAATCATCTCAGCTGAATCATGTAAAAAAAGGTGTTGAAATAGCGCTTTAACAAATAATTCTGTTTCACATTTCTTCCCCAAACTGACAACCTGGATTATAAAACATACAATTGTCATTTCAATAAGTATTAATTGTATAATCATGTATTATATTGTATCTAAAACAAATTTGAATCTTTTAATAATTATATATTTGTAAAAACAAACTTAATGGCTTTTTATTATCAATGAAGGATGAAGTTTATTTTATTTAAAAATAAAAAAAAATATAACAACTTACCTCTATTTTCTCTATCCACAGTGACCGGCATAAATATTGCAACATATGGAAAAAAAATTTATTATTAAAATATACTAAAAATTTTTTGGGGGGAATAGGTTGTGCATGTCTAGAAACCCCAAAATTTATTTTGATTCACGTCACGTAAATTTAAAAATAAAAAAAATTCAATCTCTCAAGCTGACATTATTTATTAAATAACAGTGTTTGGGAAATAAAGCGCTTTTACAAATAATTCTGTTTCACATTTCTTCCCCAAACTGACAACCTGGATTATAAAACATACAATTGTCATTTCAATAACTATTAATTGTATAATCATGTATTATATTGTATCTAAAACAAATTTGAATCTTTTAATAATTATATGTTTGTAAAAACAAACTTAATGGCTTTTTATTATCAATGAAGGATGAAGTTTATTTTATTTAAAAATAAAAAAATATATATAAAACTTACCTCTATTTTCTCTATCCACAGTGACCCGGCTAAAATTGCAAAATATGAAAAAAAATTTATTATAAAAATATACTAAAAATTTTTGGGGAAGAGTTTGCATGTCTAGAACCCAAAAATTATTTGATACACCACCGTACTACTAGTATGGCGTAAATTTGAAAAATTGGCTAATCGCCCAAAAGTGGCGTAGATACATATATCCAAAAAAGTTATTTGCGAAAAACTGAAAAGACGATTCAGTTGTGCACAATTTTGCAACGAACAGTATCTACTAAAAAAAAAATCTTACGAACATTTTCTCTCTAAACCACTTACAACATTACTTTTATTGAAAATTATTATATTTCTGTTTGTTTTCGGATTAAATGAAACTGTTAAGATCAAAAACTGATCACTACTACATGCACGCACCAAAAGTTTAAGTAGATTTGAAATTGAGAAACAACGAATAATAAAACAATAAGGTAAAATAAAAATGGAAAAGAATTGCTTATTGCCAAAAAATTAAAATAGTTTACTACATTATTTGTTGTTCTAATTTCAAAGCCTAACCTTACGTATAAGAAATATAATAAAAAATTTTGGGAATATGGCATGTCAGAAACCCAAAAATTTATTTTGAACACTCACGGAATACTGTATGCGGTAATTTAAAAAATACGCGAATCTGCAAAAAGTGTTAATGACATATATCAAAATGTTATTTGAAAAAATGCTTAGATTAATTCTGAGCCACATGCAAATTTTTAAAACATAAATTTTTTAAAAAATAAAAATACAACATTTCAAATGTTCATTGAATTACATATTCATTTTTTTTTTTTTTCGCCTCTTAGCAGTCAACTGCAGTACATTTCCAAATTGTTAATACTCAAACGTTCTCAATTTTGCATAATTAACATACGAAAACTGAAAGTAAGTTCGTGTGAAGGACTGTATCTACCAGTAATAAATAAAATTTTACAAACATTTTCTCTCATAAACTACTTAGCAACATTATTTATTTGATGATTATCATATTTTCTTTTTGTTTTCGCGTTTTAAAGTGAAATCGGTAGTCCAAAACTAATAACACTAAACATCTCTAAGTTCTCACAAAGTTTTGCACGCACGAAGTATTATGTAGTTTCAAAATTACAAAACTCAGTAAAATAAAAATGACCAGTATTTTAAGCTAATGATAGAAACTTAATAAGCAAAAATCTCTAAACAATAACTAACAGACAATGAACAACTTAAGAAATGAAACTCTAAAATGCATACCTACTGTTAACATAACAATCCTTCTTTTCTTATAAGTAAGTAGGCTTATGAAATAGAAACAACAAAAATAATGTAGTAAACTATTTTAATTTTGTCGCAAATAAGCAATTACTTACTACCATTTTACTTTACCTATTTTTATTATTCGCTGTTCTCCAATTTCAAAATCTACCTTAAAAACTTTGGTCCGTGCATGTAGTAGTATCAGTTTTGTGACTAACAGATTCCAACTTTAATGCCGAAAAAAACAAGAAAATATAATAATTATCCAATAAAGTAATGATCTGCAAATCGTTTAAAGAAAATTTTGTAAAATTTATTATTACTAGGATCACTATTCCTTGCAACAATTGTCACATTGAAAACGTACTTTTCAGTATTCGCTATCTTATTAATATGCAAAAATGACAAATTGTTTGAGTATCAACCAAATTTGGAAAGTAGTACTGCGTTGAGCTCCTAAGAGCGAAAAAAAAATGAAATATGTAATTCAAAAATTGACAACAATAGTACACAAAAATTGTGACTCTAAAATTTTTAGTAAATCATGTTTACAAAAATCTAATCTCACTTTTTGCAATTCACGAATTTTGTTTAAATTTACCGCCATACTAGTGATCACGTGACGTGTGTCAAAATAATTTTGGCGTTTCTAGACATGCACAACCTATCCTCCCAAAAAATTTTAGTATATTTTAACAATAAAAAAATATCCCATATGTTGCAATATTTATGCCGGTCACTGTATGTTATTATTTATATATATTATTATATTTAATATAGAATCCCACCTCATTCACATTTCTTCAGACCTTGACGGAAATAAAAAAAAAAGAAATTATTGGGTAAAACGATCTGTGTATAAAACAATTGCTCGCATGAACCCCAATATTTCATCAGCAGGCACAATATAATGAAACAATTAAACCAATAATTTACAAAAAAAAAAATCGATTTACAGGGAGACAAATTTCACACATATCTGCGACCCCGTAGTTTCATTCACCCCCGATTGGGGGTGGAATCGGGGGTGAAAAATATATCGAAAATTTAAAATAAGTTAAATGTACCAATCTGTGACGCTATCGTAATTACTAACATTTTACCAGTTTTTTTTTTTTTTGCCCTATAACAGTTTCTTTTGCTGTATTTTAGCGTAGCTTCCGACTAAAAAAAAAATCTCGCGGACATTCATTTTAAGTTTAAAAATCAAAATCGTTCTTCCAGTATCATCTTGGAATCTTAAACTTTGACATAATTCTATCCCTTCAAGTATCAGTAATTGGGACTTCTACCTTAGGTAGGGGCGTTGAGTGATGCGTCTTTGAAAAGCTCTTGTTGTTAGCAATCTTTTTGGCGCCTTATTTTTTAAAATCGGATCATTTTTTACTGGATGATTATAACGAGAAGATTACAATTCTGTGAAGTTGTGACTGAAAAGGCAAATGCACAACCTGATTTTATAAAAAAATATTTGCCTTAGCGAAGGGGCAAGTTTATTTTTAAATTGGTTAATAGACACAACTCTAGATATTGAGAAGATTCCAATCCATATACTCTTTTTCGTAAAGAGCATACACAATTTCTCTTGATGAATGCCGGAAATTATTGGTCCGATATTCATGCAAAAAAATATTTACTGGTGGAATGTATTTAAATCTATTAGACCACGTGACACATCGCCTTATAACTAAATCGTTGTAAAACCAAATCGATTAAAATGGACACTCATTGCTACATGAAGAAGGTTTCCTGACAAATGCATCGGAAGAAGGGGTGCTATAGAATGGCCAGCGAGATCACCAGACTTGACTTGACTTTTTTTTATGGGAGCATCTAAAGTCAGTAGTGTATAAAATTCAACCTCAAAGTATTCATGTTGTTAGGCGTAGAATACTGAAGTAGGATTACTCAAGATACGTTTCAAAAAGTATGGGACGAAGCTTTACCAATAATGGGGAGCACCTGTTGAATTAAGTACAACTACATTCTGACGCTAATAAAATAATTTTCGCTAAAATGTGAATTTTTAATTTTTAACTTTAAAATGATCGGATTTTAAAAAATAAAGGGCCACAAGAATGCTAATAACAAGACCTTTTCAAAGACGTATCACAACGCCACTTCATATTTGAAGTTTAAAGCTGGACAAACGTATAAATATTTTAAAGGATATCTACAATAGATTTAAAAATACACTTTGGAAGTCGTTTGGGTAAAAATGTTCCTATATAACATAATCCAGGAATAAGCATAATAGAAAGTATCTTCTTCGTTCTGAACACAACAAAAACAGTTGAATATATTACAATTTTAAAAAGGATTTTCGACATGCAGCTATCACTAATTGTAATGTGTATGTAAAATAATGTATGTATTGTTTTTTTATTATTTAAAGACACATTAATTAATTTATTGGTTTACACTTCAATAATTAGGACATATTTTAGTAATTGATACAAATGAATTTTGTTTAGTTTAGTTTAGGTGTTTTGTTACGAACTGATGTATCATTTTATAAGTGACAATCTTTTGTAGGAGTTTAAAATAATAATAAAAGACAGACATTTATAACATATATATTTATTTGTATTTAAGCCTGAAAAATACTCAAAGATCTTTACAAAAAAATTACATGTGTTTTGTTACGAACTGATGTGTCATTTTGTAAGTGGCAATCTTTTATAGGAATTCTATTCAGTTTAAAATAACAATAAAAGACAGACATTTATAACATATGTATTTATTTGTATTTAAGCCTGAAAAATACTCAAAGATCTTTACAAAAAATTACATGTGTTTTGTTACGAACTGATGTGTCATTTCGTAAGTGGCAATCTTTCGTAGGAATTCTATTGGGTTTAAAATAATAATAAAAGACAGACATTTATAACATAAGTATTTATTTGTATTTAAGCCTGAAAAATACTCAAAGATCTTTACAAAAAATTACATGTGTTTTGTTACGAACTGATGTGTCATCTTGTAAGTGGCAATCTTTTATAGGAATTCTATTGAGTTTAAAATAATAATAAAAGACAGACATTTATAACATGTGTATTTATTTGTATTTAAGCCTGAAAAATACTCAAAGATCTTTACAAAAAAATTACATGTGTTTTGTTACGAACTGATGTGTCATTTTGTAAATGGCAATATTTTATAGGAATTCTATTGAGTTTGAAATAATAATAAAAGACAGACATTTATAACATATGTATTTATTTGTATTAAGCCTGAAAAATACTCAAAGATCTTTACAAAAAATTACATGTGTTTTGTTACGAACTGATGTGTCATTTTGTAAGTGGCAATATTTTATAGGAATTCTATTGAGTTTAAAATAATAATAAGACAGACATTTATAACATAAGTATTTATTTGTATTTAAGCCTGAAAAATACTCAAAGATCTTTACAAAAAATTACATGTGTTTTGTTACGAACTGATGCGTCATTTTGTAAGTGGCGATTTTTCGTAGGAATTCTATTGAGTCTAAAATAATAATAAAGACAGACATTTATAACATAAGTATTTATTTGTATTTAAGCCTGAAAAATACTCAAAGATCTTTACAAAAAATTACATGTGTTTTGTTACGAACTGATGTGTCATTTTGTAAGTGGCAATATTTTATAGGAATTCTATTGAGTTTAAAATAATAATAAAAGACAGACAATTATAACATAAGTATTTATTTGTATTTAAGCCTGAAAAATACTCAAAGATCTTTACAAAAAATTACATGTGTTTTGTTACGAACTGATGTGTCATTTTGTAAGTGGCAATCTTTTATAGGAATTCTATTGAGTTTAAAATAATAATAAAAGACAGACATTTATAACATATTATTTATTTGTATTTAAGCCTGAAAAATACTCAAAGATCTTTACAAAAAATTACATGTGTTTTGTTACGAACTGATGTGTCATCATGTAAGTGGCAATCTTTTGTAGGAATTCTATTGAGTTTAAAATAATAATAAAAGACAGACATTTATAACATAAGTATTTATTTGTATTTAAGCCTGAAAAATACTCAAAGATCTTTACAAAAAATTACATGTGTTTTGTTACGAACTGATGTGTCATTTTGTAAGTGGCAATCTTTTGTAGGAATTCTACTGAGTTTAAAATAATAAGAAAAGCAGACATTTATAACATAAGTATTTATTTGTATTTAAGCCTGAAAAATACTCAAAGATCTTTACAAAAAATTACATGTGTTTTGTTACGAACTGATGTGTCATTTTGTAAGTGACAATCTTTTATAGGAATTCTATTGAGTTTAAAATAATAATAAAAGACAGACATTTATAACATAAGTATTTATTTGTATTTAAGCCTGAAAAATACTCAAAGATCTTTACAAAAAATTACATGTATTTTGTTACGAACTGATGTGTCATTTTGTAAGTGGCAATCTTTCGTAGGAATTCTATTGAGTTTAAAATAATAATAAAAGACAGACATTTATAACATAAGTATTTATTTGTATTTAAGCGTGAAAAATACTCAAAGATCTTTACGAAAAATTACATGTGTTTTGTTACGAACTGATGTGTCATCCTGTAAGTGGCAATCTTTTATAGGAATTCTATTGAGTTTAAAATAATAATAACAGACAAACATTTATAACATAAGTATTTATTTGTATTTAAGCCTGAAAAATACTCAAAGATCTTTACAAAAAAAATTACATGTGTTTTGTTACGAACTGATATGTCATCCTGTAAGTGGCAATCTTTTATAGGAATTCTATTGAGTTTAAAATAATAATAAAACACAGACATTTATAACATATGTATTTATTTGTATTTAAGCCTGAAAAATACTCAAAGATCTTTACAAAAAATTACATCACCTTTGTACTAAAAGTAGTGTCATTATAGATTTCATTTATTAAACAGAAAAAACTAACTAGACAATAAACTCGTGGTTGAAATATTCACAAACAAATTTTAATCATAGTAATTAATGATATGCGATATAAAGCTGCCCTCTCTAAGCTCTACAACCTCAAGTTTTTAATTCGATTAAGTGGGACCGGCCCGCGAACGTGGCCTATCTAATTTGTCTTGTAAAATTTTTCAAACTTCTTTCAATTAATTCGATTAGGTCACGGACGGGGGGCCGCGGGAGACTATTTTGAAGAATGCCCCCTTCAATTAACGATAGCGATATAAAGATACGAACGTGTTCCCTGCTTATATTAAAAATATTTCCCGCGATAGTCCGTGCGATGATAAAAATTCTTTATACTTATATTTCAATCCGTATTGTTTTAGCCTGTCGTAAAATGGGAATCCAGCGGTTATATATTTGTCTTCATATACACCAGAATGGTCGGGCGAGTCCCAATAAAAAAGGCCACTAGTTGCACCGCGCCACATCACAAGTTGTTTCATTTCGAAGTAATTGGAGAATATATTGCCGCGTTTAGGATGAATTTATTCGGCTATGAAATGGGGATTATTTCATTTCGGCATTTGTATTTCGAATATAACGATATTCACAAATCGTAACGAGAACCGGTAACATTAATTACATATAATTAACAATTAAATACAATATTAAAAAAAAAAAAAAAATTAAGAGAGATAAAGTTTCGAATATCAATCCGATTATTGCAGAAATTAATTGGCCACGCGCTTGTTGATCTTGCATAGAAACAGAGGTCCATGGACAGCAGCTCGTGTTATTGTTCTTCAGAGAAATAAGTTACGCAAACAACATCTCCGCCAACATTGATAAGACATTGGCCCTGCGAAAAAAAAAAAAAGAACGGAAAAGTGCACATTTCAATATAGCACCTGTCATGAGCAACGCTATCTTGATATCTACTTGTCGCTGTAGCATTGTTATAATACCTGTTTTATATACAGACGTTCGCAGATATTTCCTTTTTCCTTTTTGGTAAAGTTAGGGAGTACAGGAAAGGTTTACAATTGTTTTCACCCTCTGTTCTGAAAGAGCGTAATTAAATTCACATCTAATTAAAGTGAATTAATTTTCGCACAATACCAAACTCGTTTTGTTGAGGGAGAAAAAGGTTTTCCACTTCTTAAATAATTTTTAATTCATTCAAGAAGCGAAAATGGACGTGCGTTACTTGCATCGCATAAAGGAATTGTCAAAAATATAAAAAATATAAATACTGTTTCACTGATGTTAAATCTGAACTCTTGTTTGTTTTTACTCACTAACCTACAAAATTATATATTTTCAAGGCTAGATTCGGAATACAGGGTGTATCAAATAAAAAAGTAAATTTTGCTTGGGTGTTAACTACACGACATATAAAGCACAAACCCACCGAAACCGGATTTCATCATTAAAGAATAAAAAAAAAAGTAAAATTTAGAGCCAAAAATTCTTTAGTCCGAGCCTGATGCAAGGAAACGTCATGTTAAGCACCCGCTAAACGTGGTATTATGTATAAATACATTGCACTCATTTAGTATTATTCTTAATAATATGCTGTAAGTTCATTTAACGTCATTCTGAATAAATAAAGGCCCTTGTAAAAATAGCAAAACTGTGCATTTTAAATTTCTTCTTTTTATAAAATAAACTTTTTTTTTTTTAAGAGCATTCTACGTAAGTCTACAAAGTATTATTTTTAATATCCTGATAAGACGTTCGAGTTTCACCGGATATGCGACTTCAGTAGTTACAAAAAACGTTAATATTTTTTTTTTTTGCTTTGTCGAATCGAGAGTTAGTTGTTAATAAACGGTACCACATGAATCTGAGTTATTTCTTTTCGATTTATTTAATCATATAACGCAAAATGAATTGAATCGAATTACACAGAAATAAATGTAGATACAGAAAATTTACAAACACGCCTTTTTACTATGATATCGCGCGAAAATGAATCTATACATTGCCGCGCGTTTGCCGATGCATCAAGCTTCGATTTTCTTTATATGAAATCATGATGGTCCTGAAAAGGATAGTTTTTTTCGAGACGGGAAGAATTTCAATAAAATGTTCGAAGTGGATTGCACTAACTAACAGCGGTTATTGGCTGAATGATAGTGGTATGTAGGGGTATACTCGGGACAGCATTTAGGTTGGGCACAGGTGCGGCTCTAGTCCACGGCATTTACAAAATATTTTTTTTTTCTCGTTAATGCTTACAGATAGACCTCCTGTGCATTAAAACTTTTTGATCGTATATGATTACAGCTGCTACATATTATTATATTTACCTCTATATCTGATACACCCTGTATATTCCAAAATTGAATAGCCTAAAAGTCATTTTACTGTGAATGCTCGGACATTTTCGGCAATCGATGGAAATGAAAAAGCCGATGAGTTAGCAAGGAAGGGATCATCGCAGAATCTTTTGTAGGGTGTCTAAAAACGCAGCATGAGGGCAGGTTGGTTATTATTATTTTTTGAGTTGGGTTTAAGATGCCAATTTGACTTTTTATTATACTATAGGAGTGTATAATTATATTTGGGTTTATTATATATTTCGTCAAGTTCTT
>RXPK01002580.1:0-38693 GCA_004143645.1 Protaetia brevitarsis
TACCACCAAATACAATATAAATATATTACGGGCAAAGATAGTTCCCTGGCGTACTATAGTGGTCCAGCTATGCTGATTAGAAGTGTACGACCAAATAAATATTAAACGTGATCTGACGTGATTAAACGTAAATGGAATTTTTCCGTTGCACAAACGCGTAAAAATATAACATCACCGAAGAGTCGGTGCGGAATGAATGAAAGTGGTTTAACTGCGCGCGCAGCAAAGAGGTAGAGCATTCATAAATGAATTATCATTTCGCAAAATTATTATGAAATGAATATTAAAGGAGACAAAACAAGTAACAGTTTAGTAAATAAAACAAAAACCAAAACACACATACTGGCTCAATGGATTAAAATTCGTTTTATAATGTAATTAAAACATGATTTTGTGTTAAAGCGAAGCTACACACGAATATTTGCTTTTATTTATTTCGTCAAAATGCCTATTAACTTTTTCATAGCACATATTATATCTTATATACCGCTGTTGATTTATTTGCGGTGATAAAATATTTTTGGTTTTAGTGGACTAGTGGACATTTAAAATAATCTTTGTTTCTTGATATATACATTTTTTTTTGCTAATTCTTGTCAATATATCTGCAGTTAGCAGCAAAAGAATATTATCTTGCTAAAAACTAAAATAAAAATATCAGAAAACATTAAAAAAGTGTATCTGTAAAATCTATAATTTTTTTTTTTAAATTCTCTCAGAAATACCATGATGTTTGAAAAACATAAGCTCATATTTGTTTCCAAAATTATCGAACAAGAAATTTTTTTTATCATTTTGCTTAAAATGTAACTTAAAACTTTACAGTACAAGTTTTAATCGCAGCCCAGTAAACAAAATTCAAATCTTCCGCATTTATATTCAGTAACTTCAACTTAAAGGTATTCAAATAACCATTAATGTAATACAAAATCGTAGGCAACTTCATGCTTTAATGTTGAAGTTAGTGAAAATAACTGCGCGAAATTTGAATTTATTTTACTGGGAGGGGTCTTTACAAAAAAGAAAATATGCAACATTATTATTATCTGATCGCACTTTTAAGGTATTTTCCTCAATTCTGTTTTTATCAAAGTGTACAAGTACAAGTACGCTAGCATCAGACTTAAGCTTTTGTCGCTCTTGAACTTTTTCTGTTTCGTTGTTTGTAGAATCAATATAGAAAATATAATTCTTGGACATTATATTATTGTAAATATCTTGTAATGGTTAGAACTGTCAAACTATATATTTGTAGCAAAAACATCATAAAAAATAGAAAAAGAGGACAGAATTAGCAAAATTCAAATTTCCCGCATTATTTCTAGGAAAGATTTTAATTTTTTTTTTTCGTTTGCTGCTTTTAGGAAGTCTCAGATTGTTTTTGGAAATGAGACATAATACTACAAAATTTTATAGGTATGCAACCAAGTGCCAATGCAACTTTTTATAATAAAATCATAAATTGGAATTTTTATAAATCATCAATAAAAATCATCGATTATAGTGTATCTCTGTTTAGTACCTTAATTAAATAGCGATAAAGTATAATAGATGGATTCATAAAGAACAACTCTCCAAACATACATTCATTCTGTAAAATAATTTAGATAATTATAAACCGCAGAACTAACACCTAGCATCCGATCCTCAGACCATCCACTTATTTATATGCCAGGGGGTAGAATTCATATTTGCCGCGATTATTTATCGTTACTGGTCAAGATTGTATTGTAATACAAAATCGTTGGTAATTCAAACTTGTTTTAAGTTACTAAAAAATTATGGTTGGAAATTTGCATTTTGCCAATAGGAATAGATTTCTGAATTACCCACAGCTGTAATACTCAAGTGCTTCCATATCAACTACATAGGTTCGCTTGGTCCACTGCTTTATTTTCGTACGTCTCTTGCCCCGCCGCTTTAAAACTGCCCCCGCGAAGAAGCTACAGTGGCGCCGCTCTAAAGTACGCCAGCGGAACTATACGTCTTTGACCATATGTATACTAGTAGTATATTTGCTACCACATAGCGAATATTCTTAAATTTGTAATAATGTCTTTTAATTTCATTCCTAGGGGGCCGATCCTAACCTATGCGAGCATGTTTACGGATATACAGCATTGCATTTCGCCGGATTATCCGGCAACGTGGACGTATGCAACCTACTCTTGTTGGCGGGCGCAAAATCTAACGCCGTCAACACTTTAGGCCGAACATCGTCTCAGATGGCCGCATTCGTCGGTAATCACGCTTGCGTCGCAACCATAAACAATTTCGTCCCGAAGAAAGACATAGAATCCTACACAGTTTTGCAAGGACAACAAACGCAACCGTATTTGTCCGCCTTCCTATCCGAAAGCTTTCACAAATTCATAATGACCATCAACATCCACCCCGTAAGGATCGCGTTGAATCTACAGACGATCGTGGGCTTAGCGGAGCATATAGAGGAGGTACGAAACGTCTTGGAGCTAATGTGCAAGAAGGAGATGAGAGGTAAGGAAGCCAACGAGGTGATGGCGTTCAAGTTTCACTATTTGGGTTATATCGCCGAAGCGATCGCGAAGATACGTAAAAATAAGAAGGAGGACGACGAGAAGAAGATTGATATCTTCGAGTTATTCACGCGGAAGCTGTTGAAACCGAACAAGGATGGTAACTTGGAGTTTATGGATAGTTTCTTGAAGGAGTGCGTCCGGGAGTTTCCGTTCAGAGAGAGCATGTTATTTAAGCAAATAGTTACTAGTTTAACTGGAAGCGATCCACCACCCGCCCTTAGCGTCGTAACGGCAGCCATCAACGGACAACGCGCTTTTATCGATAACGTCCCGATATGTCACACCTGCGGAGAGGAAAAGCCGGCGAAAAAATGCTCGAAATGCAAAGTCGTACAATACTGCGATAGGAATTGTCAACGGCTGCATTGGTTCGTGCATAAGAAAACGTGCGCCCGTTTGAGTCAGGGAATCCCCGAACAGGTCGAGAGCCCGAAACCCGCGATCGATACGTCAGAAATTAGTAGCGAATTAGGAAATCTCCTGGTCTCACAGTAAACAACCACCAAATTTCGTACAACAACACATTTAGAAGACAGTCTGACTTTTATATGATTACACACGGAAATATGTGTTATATTTTTTTATATATTATATTCGCAAAACGAGGTATAAATAGCATCCCGACGACTGTATATTTATTTTTATTTTATACATTTATTAAGTTTTTGTAATATACTTGGAAACGAGATTCGATGCGGGTGGGGCGAAATGTGAGAACGTTCGTGTCGTATTATATCGTTACTTAAAGAAAGAAAAAAGTTTAAATTAATAAAGTGTTATCAAGGAAAAAAGCAATTATTGTCGAGTATTCATTTTCGGAAGTCACTTAAACTTGTGCCTGTATAGCATCTGTGTAAAATAATGATAATAAATATGTAATTAGAATTACAGTGGTTTGATTTCAAGACCTTTACTATATTTGATGTCCCAACTCATAGCTCTCGGAATATAATTTATTTATTTATATACAGTATGTTCCGCGTTTCACTTCGGAAGAGCTTTTTTGTGATTTTAATACAAAAAGTCATAAAAATACTTATGCTCATGTCAAAAGCTCCAAAAAGTATCCCAGGCAACCAAATTTAAATTTCTCGCAATAATTATCAGTAACTTCAACGTTGAATCATGAAATTACCTACAATTTTGTATTACATTCATAGTGATTTTAATAGCTTTATGTTGAAGTTACCAAAAATAATTGTGGGATATTTAAATTTGGTTATCCGGGATGAAATTGTTCACAGGTTTGAAACTGTAACCTTTTCGGCGTTGAAATAATGACGCGGGCGATATATTTAATAAGTATTTATTTCAACACTTAAAGTAAATAAAAATAAATTACCACGTAATAAAAACACTAATTTATAAATAACTAGACACAACTATTAGAAACACTTTGTTATAGTGATTCATTTAATTCCTAATATTTATATTCACTATTATCTGTTTAAACTGATTTATTTTCACCTTTTCCTTGGCGTTTTGATTTTTCACCACGTGCTTTCCGTTAAAGAGTGGCCCACAGATCAGTAAGAATACACGTTGAACTTCGCCAAAATTCTATGCACTTGGAAAATCGTCACGTATCCAGTCCCCGAGAGAGGGGAGACGGTTGTCGCGGTATTCTTAGATATCGAAAGGGCATTTGACACAGTGTGGCATCATGGAATCATTTCCAACATGGCCGGGATTGGGGTTGACCCTAGCCTGACCAGGACCATCGAGTCCTATCTATCTGGACGCACCTTTTCCGTGCGCGTGGGGGAGGAATACTCTTCCCGTCGAACAATCATGACGGGCGTTCCCCAGGGCTCTCTGCTGGGCCCGGAGCTTTTCCTTATTTACATGTCTGATATCCCGAGACACCCGGCCGTTAGCTTGGCGGCGTATGCGGACGATACCGCGGTTTTTTCCGCGTGCAAAAATGAGAATATCCTGATGCGTAGGGTTCAGGCTGCCATTGACGAGATTGAGGGTTGGGCTGAGCGGTGGAAGCTCAGGATAAACCCGACCAAGACGGTGGCCGTCAGGTACACGAGGCGTCGGACAGTCCCGGATTCCCGCATTTCCATCGGCGGAGAGGTAGTTCCCTGGTCCGACAAGGCCAGGTATCTGGGGGTCGTGCTGGACAAAAGGCTCACCTTTAAGTCGCAGGTGGACGACTGCCGTGTGCGGTTCCGTCGGGCGAAGCTACAGCTAATGCCACTAATATCTAGGCATAGTCAACTTGACATGAGATCGAAGCTTCTTCTTTACACCACCTGCCTGAGGCCCATACTCACGTACGGGGCGCTCGCCCTATGTACCATGGCAAAAACCCACTTCAATAAACTGGATGTCCTCCAAAATGTCATTCTGAGACAAATCGTGGGTGCACCTTGGATGGTGCGCAACCAACAGATCCGGGACGATCTTAATATTCCGTCCTTACGAGACTTTTCTCTTAGATCTCGCGTCCCGGACTTGGCTGAGGGCGAGCGCCTCTGCGAATCCATTGGTGACCTGTCTGGTCGAGCCCCAGGACCGTCCTCCGCCTCGTACTTTAGTAAGGAGGATACGAGACATAATAAACACGTCCGGTGGGGATGTCGGGAGGCATTAGGGGCCACACAGGGTCCGTCTATGACAATTTATTGACGAATAAATAAGGTCCTATTGACCGACAGGCCTATTCCTGTAACAATTAAAGAGCGGTTCCCTGTGTCGGCCGCAACTAACATTGACAAAGATGCCCAAGGAACGAGAGTCCGGCATCAGGAACGACGCGGAGACCCATGGACGTATCCAGTCACCGACAGCGTTATTTTACCGCGCTAATTTGAAAATGTAATTATTGGTTTTTAAATTATTTATATATGGCCAAACAAAAACATGTTACATACGGTTCATTCTTTTATTCATCGATATCTAATTAATATATAAACAGAAACACACTATAATCAATATAATATATCTATCGATGAACTAAAGAATACGCCTTAAGCTTGAAAGAAGATAGAAAGATTTTTGTTTTTGATACTAAAACACTGTAAATGTGTATAAGTAACTCCTAGGAATATTAATTACTACGTGCAACAATATCCTACAGAATTATCATGCACATTTTGGAGATTCAACATTAAAAACAAAAATCATCGTCTCCTTCCAAGCCGACATGTTCTTGTTTACCAATAAATTATCCATTTTTAACTCGAATATTCACATCGATCCGTCGATGTAAATTTAATAATACAGGTATTCCACGTAACTGGTTCATTAAAAGTTTATGATGTTCTATTATTTACTTATATTTGAGATTTTGACACCAGTATCTGTTCGATTGGAACTATAAAGGTAAAATACCTTAACCAAAATATCACTTCCGGTTGACCGGAAATGGATGTCAGCTTTGTTATTTTAAATAGAATGATATAATTTTTTATTCATTTTTGGATTCTACAACTATAAAATCGTCAGTTTCATTAGCTATTCCTATAGCTACATGTTGCCGTTTTTGAGTTATTAAGTTTTTCTTTTTTTTTAGTCATAATCATTGCATCATTGAGAAATTAATATCTCGGTTAATACTGCAAGTAGAGACTCCAAATTTGCTATGTTATGAATGTAGATATCATTCTAAAAAGCGGTAAGCACACTTTACATTCTAACATACAGGGTGTTCAAAACTGAGGAACAAAGTGACATATTTTCAAATGCAGAAAACTCAATTTTTTTAAATAGAACACCCTGTATTTTAATTCGGAATTAGGAAGTAAATATCATCCCCTATCACTTTATATGAGCATTCCCTATACCTATCTTTAATAGATTTTGAGATATAAGAGATTTTGAGACTTTTTGTTAAACAGACTAAGTAGCCCTATCTTTAAATGTTTGTAGCTGCTCTGAAATGGATTCACGTCAATTCATGTATTATTTTTGAATAACCATACAAGAATGTCTGTTCGAATAGTCATTTCTATTAATATATTGCGTTGTACGAAAGTGTAATTACAATGATATACACTACACTTTTGGTTAGTCAATGAATTTGACATTAATCCTATTCAGAGCCAGCTACAAACACGCCAAGATAGGGCTACTTAGTCTGTTTAACAAAAAGTCGTTCATATCTCAAAATCTATTAAAGATAGGCATAGGGAATGCTGATATAAAGTGATAGAGAATGATATTTACTTCTTAATTCCGAATTAAAATACAGGGTGTTCTATTTAAAAAAAAAGAATACTTAGTCTGTTTAACAAAAAATCGCTCATATCTCAAAATCTATTAAAGATAGGTATAGGGAACGCTCATATAAAGCGATAGCGGATGATATTTGCTTCCTAATTCCGAATTAAAATACAGGGTGTTCTATTTAAAAAAAATGAGTTTTCTGCATTTGAAAATATGTCACTTTGTTCCTCAGTTTTGAACACCCTGTATGTTAGAATATAAGTGTGCTTACCGTTTCTTAGAGTAATATCTACATTCATGACATAGCAAATTTGGAGTCTCTACTTGCAGTATTAACCGAGATATTAATTTCTCAATGATGCAATGATTATGATTAAAAAAAAAAAGAAAAACTTAAATAGCTCAAAAACGGCAACAGGTAGCTATAGCAATAGCTAATGAAAACTGACGTATTTATAGTTGTAGAATCCAAAAATGAATAAAAAATTATATCATTCTATTTAAAATAAGAAAGTTGACATCCATTTCCGGTCAACCGGAAGTGATATTTTGGTTAAGGTATTTTACATTTATAGTTCCAATCGAACAGATACTGGTGCCAAAATCTCAAATATAAGTAAATAATAGAACATCATAAACTTTGAATGAACCAGTTACGTGGAATACCTGTATATATGTTATATTCTATACAACAAAAATCAATGTTCTTTTTAGCGTCGCCGACTTATTTCAGTAAATTCAATGTTGCCAACATATAAAAATTTAATCGGTTAGATGGCGCTTGAAATTCCTCCAGATTTAAAAAAAAAACCGTTAAATATTTGAACCAGTTTGAACTTCATTCCTAAACTTTTGCATGTGCTGTGACTTTTCCATACCAATTGGCAAAAAAGATCGTTTGGAAAACACAATCACTTAATTGTTGATATACAATGTATATGGCAGTAGTTCCAAATGAAACTTACGGAATTGGTGATTTATACATGTGCACATTAACGGAAAGAACATGTATCCCTGATCTCAAATCTTGAATTTAGCTGAGTTGATTTTAGACAAAATAGGCGCTAAATTCAAATTAATTCGAACGAACTTTGATCGACTTGCAAGTACATTCAACATTGGTTTGTTGTTATTAGTTATTAGTCAGTACAAAGAATTTAGCAGCGTATTAAATCATTATATGACAATGTTAAATGTTAACAGTCCATATCAAAATTTTGGTATAATGTACATTATTACAAAAATCCACTAGAAATTAAGCTGGTTTTGCTACTTTTCCGCTAAAAAAATCCGCCAGCAGCTAAACGTGCGATTCTACCGCCAAACGCAATGTTAATTAAGCTAGAACTAGCGGGAAAATCGCTAAATTGGCAACACTGAGCAAATTCCATGGAATTAAATGCCGTGTAACCGAGTTCACACGTTGTTGCGCAACTATTTTGATCGGCCTAATAGATAAGGACAAAGACAAAGAGTACAGCTGTTGTAGGGACGGCCAACTTATTTACGCTACGTAAACCTTTAAAAAATAAAAATACTAACTTTCCGATTGTAACGCTTCTTGCGGCTGGAGGTAGAACTGAGGGTTTGCAACTCGACTAAGTTCCTTACTTTTCAATGCAAAAACGGGCATTGACTGACCATAGATAAGGTAGATTGGTGTAGAGTTTAGAGGGATCACTATTAAGAAATTCATGAACCTGCGCTACTCGCGCCATCTAGCGATTTAGACCGTTTAGCACGGTTGGTTGAAAATTATTTAAATTTACTTCAGATATTAAAGAAATATTAGGTTTGTTCGTTTTGGCACTAGCGTAACGTACCTGTAAGCATTTTTGTTCGATTTGATGACAAAACAATCAAGCGTTTTACGGCAACAGCTTGCGTTGAAAAACTTTACGCGGCGTCACACGGCTAGATTTTCGCGTTGTGACGCAGAGTGCCAAAACGAACAAACCTATTGTGAATCCAGTAACTTAAAAGGTAACGCCATCTACCGGAAGAGCGCGAAACCCCAAATTTCAAATTTAAAAATAGGCGCGCTTGCGCTACAGTATATGGAACTACAGGATGTGTAATATTTACATAATTTTGAAAACATACAATAAAATGCTAAATAGGAAAGTCATTTAATATGCTACAGTAAGTCTAAATATCATATTAGAGAGGAAAAATAACGAATCAATAACAGCAGTAATTGATAAAATAAATTTTAAAAATTTTTCTTCTACTAACAACAATAAGCAGGTTACAACAGAAAACAATTTGCTCAAAGTTTGTTATCACCGCCATCTTCGCCACATAATTCTACACTTATTTTAGTTTTAGTTTCTAATTCTAAGTCAGCTTAATAACTGAGCGCACAGGCGCGGCATTGTTTACACTAATCCTCTACGACTCGGGAATATTTGGTATTCTTGCTTTTGGGACAATGTATTGTAGTTCTTCCATCTGGCTTTCCATCATGGCTTCCGTACAATCTCTTCAGCACCCCATTTTCTACACATACAGAATCTTATTGAGCCCAATAATTCTTGAAAGTTGGCGATTTATTGGAAATGTCTGCCTAATTCGGTCGGAAATCGTTTCTTTCCACAAGAGAATCGTCTTTAAATCTGTATCGGCTTTTTGTGCTTGCCTGAAAGTCGCTTGATTCCAGTCATCATCAATCAATCATCTTTACTTTCTAATCGAGTATAGTAATTGCAGTCCATGCACGGTCTTCTGGACAAAGCATCCGCTTTACCGTGATTTCGTCGAGCTCGATTCTTCACAGTTTTAAAATCGTATTGCTGAAGTCGTGCTAACCATCTGGCGATCTATTAACCTTCTCTGGATTTTTAAAATTCGGGAGCCACCGGAAATCACCATCAGGAAATATGGAGTCTTGATCGTATTCAAATTCCTTACTAAGGTTTATTTTGTTCCCATCTGATAACTCGTGAAAATCGTTAAATTTCCCCATTTTTAACCACGTTCCAATATATACCAAGAAACGTATTATTTACGGTTTTAGAATTGTTTCAATCAAAGGAAAATTCACTATTAATTTAATTTACATTATTACATTTATTTGTATGTACATGATACATACTTCATATTTTTAGGAGAAAAATTGTTAATTCAAATTTACCGCGCTTTTAAAGAACAAAACAACTGCAATTTGCTACTTAGCAACAACAGTCGTTGTTATGGTAACATAAATAAATTCAATCGTTGTTTACGAGTGCAAATTCATGGCCATGTGTTGTGCTTTACTGTTTACGCAGCATTCATTAAACTAAACAGATTTAATATTTTTTTTACTTACGCGTTTAAAAAGATCATTTCCGCAATGCGCTCGGAATTTTCGCCTGTTACTCAACGTAAAAACTGAGACGCTTGTTTATCATCGCCATTATCCCTCAATTGACACTTCGCAGACCGTAGTGAACCCCCTTATGACGTGTCTGGGTTCCGTGGCGCGAGTAAGTAGGTAAGGGCGCCTGTTGCATTAAAGCAACGGAGTCAAGACGATAATTACCCCTTAGCACACGTCGCAGACATTGCAAATAGTGGTGGCACTTGAGGATTTACCAAACTATTACGCAAAACGTACCCTTCCAAGAGAGTCACACGATAATAAATCATCATACGTACTGATTTTAACGTAAGTAAATAGATTCTTCACATGTTAGTGTTTATCGTTTCTTGTCTCTGGTAGAATATTGCTAAAAGTCTCCGTGTGATAACTGATAACAACACTTTGATTAGTTTGAGTATACTTTTTGAGTGTTTGACGTAGCTTTTCGCGTTGTTTATCTATGCGTTGACGCCACAGGAACCTTGGGGGGTCTAGCCGGGCGCCCGCCAGATTTTAACACTTGCCAAAGCGAAGTCAAGAGGCGCATTTTACTACAAGCACTTACAAATAATATACCGGAAACTACCGTCTACTTTTATTATTCGTCATTATTCCCACTTACCTGTCCTGCTAATGCTTTTAAATAGTCTTTAACTGGCTGACCGGAGTTTCGTTTTTATACAGTCTAGCGATAATTTTTGGCGTTGAAATGTCGGGGAAATTGTATATAGAGTGGCGTGATGCGGATGTTGGGAATTATACAGAGAGATCTTTCCGGTTATAACCGTAAACAGGAAGCGATTTTCACATATTGGAGATAAGCCAAAATTTGGTTGTGGGATTTTTTAATTTTTAGGTTAGTTTAGTAGTTTCCAATATTTTCGGTTCATTTTTTTATATTTCTATGAAGGTTTCTGTGTCTTCCACGATAAATACGTTATGTAGGTTATACTTATTACATTTTATTCTGGGATGATTGGTTTTAACTCAGAGAATTGCTTGAATAAGAGTTGTTCCAAAAGCTTACAAGGTATCAAACTCAAAGTAAAGCTTTGAGACTGTTATTTTATCATTTATGAAAGTAGCACATAATATAATATATTTATGCTCCATGCTTAATTTCCAAATTTCGTTTTTCTATAACAATAATACCTTCAAAGTTAAAAGGACTAGCTCACTATCCAGAAACACCAACTAACATATCACAAATTTTCTGTGCTTGAAAATATGATTTACAGATCAAAGATCAAATACATAGATCGTGATAATAATAATCTGGTTATATTTGCAATTACCATTACAGATACAGTCAGTTTAGATTTCACATGTACTGGGTACAAATAGTCAAAAATTAGGAAAATGACAAACAAAACACATAATAAATAAATAAACAACAGTAACACAGTGGAAGACAAACAGAACATGAAATGTATATATAAATGTGTATAAATAAAAAATATTAGTGTAAACTGTAAAGGTTAAAAAAGTGTATAAATAAAACATATGCATATTAAAAGATATATACAGTGAGGTCGTAAATGGTCCCCCCCTCCTGATAACTTTTGAATGGTATGAGATAGAGCAATGAAACAAAAACCAAGTGAAATTAGAGATAATTTGTGATTTTTTGCCTATAGAGATACGCACACTGCTTCTGATGTAAAATAGAGGGCGTAGCTATCTTTAAAATTTTAAATAGGAAGTAATTTCATTTAGAAGCTCATTTGGAAGATATTTCCATTACTTTTATGGCAATGCAAACAGTTTTACGATTTTCGAAATTTTTACCAACTTATCTAAGATTAATAATTGGAGTACTTACGTTACTTTTTCTATAGCCCTCGTATAAATATTGTGGTTTTGTGTGACTTAGGAAGCGATTGCTGTAAGATATGACATATTTTACAATATGACGTTTTTGCAAAATTTAGCAAAAGTGTCTTAACTGTCAGTGTATGTGTCATGTGTGTGGGTGTCTATGTTACAGATTACTGTAATTACAGGTTTCTGTACACTATATCCAAAAAGCGAATACGAGGGCTATCGAAAAAGGAACGTAAATACTCCAATTATTAATCTTGGATAAGTTGGTAAAAATTTCGAAAATCGTAAAACTGTTTGCATTGCCATAAAAGTAATGGAAATATCTTCCAAATGAGCTTCTAAATGAAATTACTTCCTATTTAAAATTTTAAAGATAGCTACGCCCTCTATTTTACATCAGAAGCCATGTGCGTATCTCTATAGGCAAAAAATTACAAATTATCTCTAATTTCACTTGGTTTTTGTTTCATTGCTCTATCTCATACCATTCAAAAGTTATCAGGAGGGGGGGACCATTTACGACCTCACTGTATATCACTAGGTTGGAAGAATTCCCGAATTGAGCAACACTCCCTTTCCATCAGTAGGTTTTTCACTTGAGTAACAAAATTATTGTGCCGTAGTTGTTTCATCTGTGTGGGCAAGCAGTTGAATAACTTTGTCCCCCAGTAGTTCAACGATTTCTGGGTACAGGCAAGCCTATGATGGGGGTGGCCTTATATCGTCTCTCGTTCTTGTAAGATGATCATGGCAGTAACCCTTCAAGGGAAATAATTCTTTATTATTGTGTATGTGTAACACTGCCTGTAAAATATATACAGATGGTAGGGTAAGTATGCCTTGTTGTTTAAAATGCGATCTGCAGCTTTGGTTATAATTTAGGTTGCATAAAGTCCTAATGGCCTTTTTTGCAGCATAAATACCCTATCTGCTTCCGTCGATGTTCCCCAGAATAATAGACCATATGATAGAAGAGAGTGAAAGTATGAGAAGTACACCTGCTTCGCGGCTGCATGAGTTGCAGTGTGTTTGATTCTTCTAATGGCATATAGGGCTGCTGAGAGTCTATTGCACAGCTTATCTACGTGGTAATGCCATTTTAAACTGCTATCAATAGTGACGCCCAGGAAATCGACGTTTGAAGACTCAACGCTGCGGGTTGTAAAACATGATGGATTTGGTTTTACTTTCATTGATTTTTAGGTCGTTTGCTGCGAACCACTCCTCCGCATCTTTTTTTGCGTTTTCAGATCTTTCTTGGAGTTCCAAAACATCCCCTGCCCGCACCAACAACAATGTATCGTGAGCACAAAGGCAAACATCAAGAGCTCCAACGTTATGCGGAAGATCGTTTATATATATTAGAAAGAGCAGGGGTCCAAGGATCGATCCCTGAGGCACACCATATTCCACACTGCCAATACTAGAACGTGAATTATTCCACTCTGTGAGCTGCATCTTCTGAGATAGATAAGATCTTAACAAATCAAGGGAACTTCCTCGCACACCATAATATCGAAGTATTTCCAATAAGATGTTATGGTTCACGGAATCAAAAGCTTTTGTTAAGTCGAGAAGCGACATTTCAATCAATTCACCCGAGTCAAACGCGTTATTATACATGCTGAAGCATTTGCGATATCCCGGTAGTTGTTGAACATCCTTTTCTGTATCCGTGTTGATTGGATGAGAAGTAGTTGTTGTGTTCAAAATAGTTAGTCAGCCGGGTTGAAATTGCTTGCTCAAATACTTTGGATATCGCTGGCAAAATATTAATAGGCCGATAGTTTTCACACACATTTTTATCACCACTCTTAAATATTGGAATGACTTTTCCCACCTTCAGTAAGTTAGGAAATATTCCCTGTTCTACGCAGGCATTGAATAATATTGCAAGTGGTACGCTTAGTTCTTTATCGCAGCACTTTAAAAGACTAGTTGTCATTCCATATATATCCTCTGAATGTTTGGCTTTTAAATTATTTAGAATTTGTTGTATCTCCTCTGGTGTAATTGGAGTGAAGAAAAAAGATTTTGAATTGTCCAAACTATATTTATGTAGAAATTCAGAGAAAGCAAATCTTGTTCGTGTTTGTGCATATGTTGCTATTTCTTTGCCCACTTCACAGAAATATTTATTTATAATATAATTATATATATAATCTTTATCAGCAACCAACACATTAACTGTCATGTCTCTGTATGTAATATAGTAATATAGAAGAAGTTCTAATAACTAGCTCTTAATTACCGTAGCTGTGTGGTTAGCAATGACAATGATAACATTCTGGTAATTACTGCTGACAAATGTGTATTCAATACGTATTGCAGATTATGAGGTGAAATTATTTACTTACTTAAAATCCGTATTATAATCTTCTACCACAGAGGAGATAATTAAGAGTTAAACCGTTAACATTAACTGTTTAATTGCATATGAATGGACAAGTCAAGGTGTTTACATTATGATAATTTGGAGTTAGACTTCTGTGACTAATGTGTCTTACTAAAAGAATTGATTTAGAGATATGTAAAGATTGTAAAGAGTGATTGGATAATTTTGGATTTCGCTTCTTTTATTTCTTGATAAACATAACCTGTTTAACCTTATTCGTATAAATGTAATTTTATTATTATTATTATTTGATGGAAATGAATTATTTCTTTAAGTATACAGAGTTTTTCACGGTAGCCGTTCGTTAGAAGTTTCCGTGGTAAGAAATAACAGCACTTTGAATTTTTGGACGTAGTTAAGTAGAGAAAAACTAAAAACATTGTTCATGTGTACCTTCGCCTCATCCTAGTTGTTTTATTTCGAGCTTTTCCTCTAGGGAATATGAAGAAAATGCTTTATCGGTATTTTTACGGAAAATAAAAGCTTTTATTTGATTAATTTGTGAATTGCAATGGTAGGGCCATAGCTTCGTGGCTCTTTAACAGGAGCCGCTACTGTTGTTGATGTTGATGGATCCTGATTAACAGTAGCTGAAACATTTATTTACGTGTTTTCATCAATATTACTCTTATTTCTAGGTTTCACAAAACTTCCAAACTCTTTTAAATTCGTGTATAGATTCTTGAAGGCGTCTAACCATGTACCAATAATATAACATTCGATCACATCAAGTTTCTCGAGATTTGTATACACCGTAACCAACTTCGTAAAAATCACTGACAAAACCAACCATAATCACCTAACGTTTCAATTGTTTTTATCGCGTTTTCCATGGCAAGACATAGGTTGCGTTCCGTTTTTACTGCGAGTACTGTCAGCTTACACAAATCCGTTCCGAAATTGGTTTCAGCAAACTACAAAATGATTAATGACGTCATAAATTATTATCTGTCTTACATGTTTAACAACATTGCTGCTGATCGTGCTTGCTCACAGATAGGTGGTGCAAATATAGCAGATCAGCTGCTTATATATTTTTAATTAGGTTATGTGTGTTTACAAAATAAAAAATTAAAAAATGCCTAATGTAACGTTTTTTGATGTAGACACAAATTATAGCTGCAATGCTTCAGTAAGCTAGGAGGAATATGACAAGATTACAAATGATAACATATACATATATTATTGTGATTTCCCGGCTATATGCATTTTACGGCAAAAAGGAAAATAAATAAATAACTTTCTTTAATAAAACAGTGCAATCATTAATAACATGTATAATTCATTAATAAGTTTATATCAGAAACAAATAAATAGCATGAGAACTTTTACTCTCAGGGTGAGTATAGTTATTTGGGATATTCAAACAAGTATTATCAATTATCCAGTATAATTTAGATTCTTTAATTCAAAAAGGAACTGTTAAAATATCCCCGCGCTATCATAAGAGAATAGAAAACTACGTTTGCCAACTTACAAAAGCTCAGAATTTAAATCTCATACGAAATAATGATAATTTAAACAATGTTTTGACCAGATACCTCGTTTATCGGTTCATACAGACGTCAGAGTACTTCCGAATGTGATTTCCTTGTAGTGACAATCCAGATTCGCTCATATATTCACCTCCTTCGTTGCAGTCAGGATGTATGATTAGACTCGGAACAGCAAATACATGCAAAATCCCATGTAAAACCTGTACCCAGATATAGTAAACACCAAATTCGTGAATTTATCCCCTACGATACCAGATATACCCCCGCAATATGTTTTAATTCATTTATATCTGATGAGAAAAGACACCGCTTTTCTAATACTTCTTATCAACTATCAACACGTAACCAAGGATTTTCATACATTTTCTTTATACGAATCACATTGAGTCACTCCCCATTCAATTAAATAGATACCTAGGATACCAGGCTATCGTACAGTTGTCAGACGATAAATTATATATCAACTTCCATGACTACTCGTGTGAATTAATCCAATTATACTGGACTTACAAACAGGTGTAGATAAGAATATATGCATTCAATATGGTTGGTAGTTTCCTCTTATGAAACACAGCAATATATTTAAATAATATCTACGAAAATTATAATTCAGTTTTATATGCAGATATCTATTATGCTACTTAAGTTCTTAACTGAAATAAAGAAACAGGAAGCATTTACTTGATATCTCATTGTCTCATTCATTTTTCGTTGCAAATTCTTCAATGATAGTTAATAAAAAGTGAAATGTTTCTCGGTGCATACTGAAAATTTTGATGGCTTAAATTCATGAGTTTACTTTAAACAGCCTAGGGTCTTATCGAAAATAACCTTTAAATTCCTTGTTAAATAAAGAATGAACAATTTCAATATAATTTAATGTTCTAGGTCTAGGAAGTATATGTCTTTTTTGTATAATTTTTATTATACTTAACAATTGCTTGTCACCCGAACTTCCTTCTGCACCCAGCAATTCAATAGTTTTTGTTAAAATTATTGGGAGTATTTTGTCCATTTTGTCAAAGGTGAAAAATGCGTTATTTTTTTTTTATAAATACTACAAATTATTTATGTTACCTTCTTTATCGGTATATATACTCATTTTATTGCTGTATCCGTTCCGTTTTTAATAGTTCTGAAAGTACTATCTTCACCTATTTTCAAAATGGAACCATGGTTTTGAAGTGCTTTCAGCAAAATTACTATACTACACAGCAAAAGCGGAACGTAACCATAGTCATGGTGTGAGTCCTAGCTCTTTTATTTTTCAATTTAGGATAACAATAATGCGTGCAAAAAGATGATCCATTAAAAAAAAAAAGCCAAGTTATTTATTATATCTCGTAAACGCGATTTTCAATTGTTTTTCTAATTACACGATTGTAATTAGCGTAAAAAATCCTTCATCGTCGATAATTTAACCAACGTCGTAGCTGCAATATTGACGAAGATAGCAATAGATCGCCGATAACTTTGAATATGCTGTACAGCTTCTGTGGATTGTCATAGTAAGATATTTATCTTACAACTACCTACTTTATTATTTTATATGTACCCATATTTACCCAAATATTCTTAAGGAAGCATATCAGGTATTAATTAGGTTTAGAGGTCGTATATTTAAGTAAACATCTATGAATCACTCAATTGTTTCTTGTCTGGGCTTGGTAATGACAGTAATGACGTATTAAGATATATTCTGTATGGTGTATATTGTTTATCTTATATATGTGTCTCATATATGTTTTGTTTATCTTGAATAAAAATGGCAATATGTACTATGTAAATAAATATAAAACTAATTCTTGATTATAAGTTTTATATGTATAATATTTAGAATAAAATTTGTAAATAAAGAATAAAATATCCTTCATCTTGCTTACCTCTTACTTCCTAAACACATTAACATAACATAAATGTGTTATCTGCGTAAGCGATAATATTTCTATAACGTCTCCACTTTCTAATACGTAGAGTCGCCACACTTTTGTTTCGCCTGTTGACTATCGGCGATAACTGAAAAATCTTAAATAAAGTAAATATGCAATTAAGACACTTCTCCTTAAGTGCATTTTGTTTATATGTTTATGTTTGGTGCCAGTAAATATTGGCGGAAAGTATTAAAATTGACAGTTGACCGTAGAATATTTGTATATTGGGATTTTACAAGAATGTATCTAAATAATCTACAAAGTATAATTACAACTTCGATTGATAATTTGATGAATAAATATTATTTTAAAGTGGTAAATTAAGTAATTCCTGATTATTTTGATATTGCAAATTTATTTATTGCACTCTTTTAAACAATCACTTCATCATCACAAAGAGTACAGTATCAAATAAATTTACAATACTAAAATAATTAGGAAGTACTTAATTTAACACTTGAATTTATCTAATTATGGAGAAAAGATCACCATAAAATATTAATTTTGTTTAAAATTGTCTTTATAACTTTAGCACAAATTATATTCCATATAATATACCATGCTTTCAAATACTTTCGTGATTATAGTAGGCAGTTTTTTAAGCAAATTCTTTAGTAAGTTTGGCGACACTGGGCTACTTTTAAATTGTACTTCAAAATGTGACAGCTGTCAGTGATAAACCAAAACTAGAAACGGTTACATTTGATTGTAGTATTTTATTACATAGAATAGAATTAGAATTATAACGCAAAACATTATTATCGAAAGTTATTTTACAACTGGAACGAAAATTAGATGGAGAATGGGTTTGTTCCATTAAAATCAGTGCATGCAGGATTTTCCACGACAGTTTCCTAATCTGGCAGTTATTTACGCACAGATTTATATTGTTATGTTTATGACTTAAAATATGACAAATTTCGTGCAATTCGGGCAATAACTCGTAAACCTGTGGTGCACTTAAAAAACCTACCGCAAATCGCGTAGTGGATATTCGACGTTGAATCACTCAAAAAAAAACAATAAATGAAATAGTGAGGTTAGTATTTTTAAAGTTTGAAAACTTAATTTTTAAAAAAAGAATTAACCAAGGTCTTAACTGCTCCACTCAATAAAAAAATAGACATATATTTTTTCACCAAATAACAACTGCTGAAAAATATCGAAAATAATTATCAATGAACTTCATGATGACGAACTTACAGAAGATTTTTTTTCAGCAAGATGATGCACCGGCACACAAATCTCGACAAACAATAGCTTTCTTGGAACAATTTTTCGATTAATTTTCTTGCAACATCTCCGCACTTTTTAGATTATTTTCCCACATTTAAAAAATACCATTTTTAAGACCAGATATGACACAATCGAATAGTTTGCAATGCTATTAGAGATTACTGCGCCGACATAAACCCACAACTCCTTGTAAATAGTTTTGAGAACATGAGGTATTAGAGTGCGACTGTGTCTTTAAAATAATGGAGATTAAATATTTTTTGCATATAATATGTTGACATACAAACCGTCAAAGTGATTAGTGTATGCATGCACTGTGACCAACGATTAAAAAAAAAACATGGCCTACTCTAATCGGGAAAGTATTTGAAGGCATGGTATAACTTTTATTATTATTATAATCCTATACCTGCTTCATAACAATATCTATTGTTGTTTATTCGAATTCATTTTATAGTTGTAGTGATAATATTTATTGTTAGGATTAAAATGAAGTTCTTAATATTAGCAACTAATTTCGCCACTATAATTATAATTACATTCAAACAAAAGATTATATTCACAAAGCTACTTGAATACTGTGGCTACGATCTGAAAGACTTTGTACCCAGGAATAAATTAGTTTCCTCCACGAATTGCACTTAAAATAGCATAATATATGAAAATTACTTAACACTTGGGCATTATCATTCATAACCTCCTTAATACCACAATTTCTACAAATAATTTCTAATAGCCTAATTAGGATTTAAGATAAGGATAAATATCTACTTTAATAACCCTTATTGTTAATAATAATCACCTGCAGTAAGCTGCAAAAGTAAACAAAATTCTCCTATATCTAGAAGACGAAACTGTTTTTCAATCTCAATTGATTTCTCCTTACGATAACGGTGACTTCTAGCGCAAGCTCCACGCTTACCAATAACGTCTAGTCGGCCAGGAACCACGAGGTGCCCAACCAATCAGAGCAAGGGACGAAGTTAGGGGTTGGACCTGCCCTTCTCTCCCTTAAGTACTCAACAGAAACCACCGGTGACTTTAGAGTGTTTTTACAGAGGCGAAAACGAGGTTTTCATTTTAGTTTTTTTTTTTAATTTCTTTTCGTTTCTGTTCGTGCGGTGTTTTGAATTGTCGGAAAAAGTGGTCGGTTTTTCTGTTAAATTGGAAATACGAGGAGGGCTTTAGTAAGAAAAGGACAACGGTAACGCATACCGGCTTTTCATAACGGGGACCTTTAGGGATTAATATTTCGTTAAATTAATATTTTTCCTGAGATTTTGTGGTCTTTGTTATGATTACCATGGCTGATTGTACGGCTGTATTACAGAAGAAAGATCTGTGGACGGAATTTCATCAGTTGGACACTGAAATGATAATCACGAAAACTGGAAGGTAAGTTTAAATTTGATTATGTATATAATTTATCATATATATTACGATATATTTACTTTAAATTTTCAATTTACATGAAATAATTATAAAAACAAAAATAAATTTGGATCTATATGTTTTTGCAATACAAAAATTCGTTTATTGTGCCTTGTAGCACATCGAGTATGTCCACAGTGTTATAGTAGAGAATATTATATTTATTACTTTAAAATTGAAGTGATTTTTATTCAACAGTTATTTCATTGTGATAAAAAATAAATATGTTTAATATCATAATAACTATACGAGAAATTTTATGGTTGCGTACCCTCAAGAATTAGATATTTTTTTGTTGAGGAATAGCAAATCCCTAATGAAGATTTATCAATTAATTTCCGTTTTAAATAAAACTATATACATACATTATGTGGAATTTCTGTGCAACATATTTATGGATCTTGAATAAAATTTTCAGTTTGGACGAAACAATTGCAAAAAAAATCTTTCTTTGCAGTATAAAAACTCATTTACAGGTTATTTTTACAGTTGCACACTAAAAATATTTGCAATTTCTGTTTACAATTCCAGTAACGTATAGGGGTAAAATTACTAAAAATTAGAAAATATACCGAATAGTGTTTTATATTAAATTTTTGATAAATTCACCCTGTACGTTACAGAGGAATTGCAAACATTTCTATTTGTGTGTAGTGTTGAACAATATCGTAATTCTTGATATCGATATGTAGCAAAATAACGTACTCAATGGTTACTCAAACAATCCAGTTGTGAATGTTCTTTAAACGGTAAAAATGAAAAAAGTAGTAATAATAATAATATTTTAATTACTTATTATAATTATAATGTGCCCATCACTAGTTATAACTGTGGCCAAATGTTTTAGCACCCTAGATTTTGTGCGAATAATCACGGTAGATTGGTAGAATAAGTAAAAAATATCATTCGTAGCCTAAATTACATTATAAATATTATTTATTCTATCAAATTAATGTATTTATGCTGTTAACTGTAATAATTAGGAGGAATTTTTCCCAAAAAAAATGCCTCCTAGCAGAAATACATTAATTTGTTATTTTCTCACTATAAAAAGCTTGCAATCCTTGCATAATTGCCGTCTTGTCGGCCTTTCAAGTTCTAATATCGACGTATGTTCGGTTAAACGCTCGAATCATCATCCTCTCCTAGCTTAATTGGTAAAGCACTCGTCTGGTGAACGAGAGGATGTAGGTTCGAATCCTGCCTGAGGAGAAAAATTTTTCTTGGGGAAAATTACTCCTAATTATTACAGTTAATAGCAGAAATACATTAATTTGTTATTTTTTTACTGTAAAAAGCTTGCCATCCTTGCAATTTATTTGTATTTTTGTGTATTTGCCGTACAACTCTAATACTTTTTTCATGACTGAGAAAAAATGACATCTCGAAGGTTTGAAGATCCATTTTCTGTACCTTTATAAAAATCACTCATAAAAAATATTTTAGAACCATATAAAAGATTACATTAACATTGCAAATGATAATTTCAACATGCATTGATATCACCAAGGGTAATGCCTACAACATTTGGCCACAGTTGTATATTTTACCACGGTCTAAACAAATAGTTATCTGTAAAAAAGGCATTAAAACAGTTAATATTACTTTCAAATTAAAGTGAATTATGTTAATAGTTATTTTTCATTTGCTGATAATTACGCTCTTAAAAAGGGGAAAAAAATTATTTGTTGGCTAACCAATAATTTTTTTTTTAACAGCCACCCCTGTATAGAAATCTAGACCATTCAGTTATTATGAAGAAAACAAGAATGGTGAAAACGATTAATATTTTAAATAATCTTTTCTGAAGTACACTTAAAAAAATTAAAGTGTTGAACCAAGAAAATTATCATTACTGATTTTTTTTTAATATTATTATTACCCTAAGAGCCACAAATATGCCAGAGATATTTTTAAAAATATATTTGACAAATATTTTTCGTGAGAGATTTTTGAATATTTTTTTTATTTATTTATTTTTTATTTAAATATACAATTGAAATATTTACTCCATATTTTAAATCAATGTAATTTTTAAATAGAAATTGCAAATATTTTTTAGTGTGCAATTGTAAAAATAACCTATAAATGAATTTTTATATTGTAAAAAAAGTTTTTGATATTTTTTAAAATATTTGTAAAATATTATTTGTATGAAAGTCTCAATTTTCATTTCTATTTAAAAATTACATTGATTTAAAATATGGAATAAATATTTCAATATATATATTTAAATAAAAAATAAATAAATAAAAAATATTCAAAAATCAATTTTTATGCAATCATACAAACCTATTTAATTTGCTAGAGTGAACTAAAATTATTTGTAGACAGTAACCTATATATCTCAGTTGTTTAGAATGTATAACATGGATAACAAAATGAACAATATGAAACTTTTCCGGAAAATAAAAAGAACAACATACATGGAGGTGTCTAGAAGGGAAGAACTTGTTTCTTCACACTCACCGTACAAGTTATTATAGTAAATAAAATAAATAATTAAAAATGTATTCTAAAGTTGGATAAAGTAGAAGTATATATCGTTCTGGATTATGAATTATATTATTGCTTTTGATTTCATGTGAATGCATTCATATTCTCTCTTTCTATTTAAGTATTCTTGAAAATAAAAATTTATATTTTTTTAGTTGATTTGTAGATTAAGAATCCTAGAATTGATAACCATGCATGTTCAACTTTAATAAATATTTATTATTTATTTATTTATTTTACATAAATATGCTGAAGTGTTTGTTACAAACTTCACTTCAGCTATTTTGTATGTATATAGAATAATGTTGTTACACTTCTCTGCGAAATCTAAAACAATAAACCGAACCATTTACCAACATCTTAACAGAAACATATGGGACATTCGATTTTGAATAAATAAATACGGACCAAAAATCTAAACACACTTAAATCAGCCATATGTCTTTCCCTACTTCTAACTGAACTCGGGACAGAGTGCAGAAACGATGCATATAAACAAGAGAACAACGATTTCCGTCCTCGACCTACCCCAAACGCAAAAAAAAATAATTTGTAGGTAGTACCGTCAGGGTGTGGAATAAGATTTCGTCTAAACAAACATATTTTTGGTAGCTGTGCTAGAATGTATACAAGATCGGCCGTTTGTTACCTCTTGAAAATTGTATAAATATACATTAAGATGCTGTCGCGAAGATTTTGTCACCTTGCAGAGATATCTCGGGACAGAATGTTTCGACATGAAAAAAAAAACGATTTCTTCTATGTAAACAAATACATTGGTTGGTATATGGGTTAAAATGTAGGCCCACAGGAATATGTTACTTTATATGTACTTGTAATGATCGAAAAAGGCCAGTATTGACTAGTATTAGTGAATCTCAAATAAATTTTGTATTGGTTTAATGATCTATTAATTTGATTTTTTTAGCCTATCAGCTGCAGTCAAAAAAAACTCACTAAAGTTCTTGATATTTTCCAAATAATGTTGACGAATATTAACTTTGAGTCATAAATAACCAATACAAACAATAAAATTGCTTCCAAGTCGGGTCAGCTTCCTTCTTATTTTTTATTTAATTATAATTTATTTAATGGTACAATTTACACTTTCCCATAAATTGTCAAAAAATCTCTGAATTCCTAAGTACTGGTGAGATTTTGTGCAAATCTGTAGCGCCTGTAAGGTTATCTGTAAGTCCGCAAGCATTCATACGACACTCAAAAACAATTTAGTTAATTTAACAATACTTGGTATTATAGTAGTATAATATAATATAAATTTATATTGTTATGGTAACTCCAGCAAGTGCTCAATCGAAGCCTTTGACACGTATCACACGAAAAATTATATTTTGTTAACGCAACTCTCTCTGTACACGAAAAAAAAAACGATTTAGTTGCGTCAACCAAATTTTACTTTATTCAAAGTCCCGCATATTGGCGGTTGGTATGCTGTTAAGAGAGTTGAAAGGGCTTTTAACGATCACGGCTACTGTTGGATACTTATCTAGTAAATATACCAGATTAATAAATTATAATCGTATTTATATAACCTTGCTATTTCTGCTAAATGCTGGAATGAAATCAATCGTATTTCAATTCTTCAGTTTTTCCATCCCAAAGCGTAATTTGATTTAATGTTTCAGATTTGTCTATCTAATCGTATTTTTAATTGACTGAAAAAGAAACGTGTTAACTTTCTAGTAATATTAAAGGAACCATTTTCATCGTTAATTAGAATAAGTTGAAACTTTAATTTAACTATAAACAGGTTCAAGCTAAACTTTTTCTTTATAGAACCCGAGAAATTGTTTTGATTTAACTCAAATTCAACAAAGAGCATTTCTTTAATTCAACACACTAACTTTTCTGAGTATACAACATGCTTACAGTGTTATAGATAATCTTACGCTACAGATATGCATATAATCCCATCATAAATCTATATATGGTTCGTTTGAATTTGGCGCCTGTTTTAAAATTATCCAAAATTATCGGTTGCTTTTAGTGACTTTTACTTTTACAACGCTCCTACCAATCGTCAGAAATGTCAAGAACGCTGCGCACGTAACAAACTTTAATAGTTATTTACATTAGAATGCGGTAAGTGTAAATGACATAACACACGACATTTGCGTTGGATTTTTTGGCTGAGAAATACGTCAATGTAACAGTCACCAGATCGATTGGTACCACTGCATTTTGACAACTCAACTCGGCCTTAAGTCTATGTCAAAGTGAATTTTTTTATGATGATTTTTTTGTAAATAACAATTAAAACAGCAATAAAAAACCGGTAAATCTGGTTTTTTAAGGTAAATTAGGGGAGGAACCCTGTGTGATAGCCTGAAAAATAGGGTATTTTTTGCGATTTTTTTGCGATGAAAAAAATAAGGAATAAACTTTTATGGTTTATTAAGGTACTCTTGAAATATAAAGTAAATTGCTTTCAGGCTAATACATCAATAATATTTTCATTTATAAAGGCGAATGTCCGACATGTTCAAATGACGATTGAATTTGCCCGATTTCTAGCTCTTCACATAGGCGTCAGAAATAAAAAAAAAAGTTTTTCAAAGTTTATATCCGTAGTAAGTCGGTGAACCAAAAAAAAATCGACAAATATCAATATTTCACGAAATGGCGGCCTTATGAAGAAAAAGCCGATTTTTAACCAAAAATTTGCTTGAATTTGTTACAAAGAATTGTTGAAACAAGTTTTTCAATTTGAAGCGGTTCACTGACAAATGATACATTTCAATAATCTGTTTACACGAGTTCAAGTCTATCGGTCAAATACTTTGTGAGTTATATGAATCGGACAATTTTGAAAAATGTCAAACGAGAAAAACGCCCTTAAAGATTTACATAGCGAAAATTGTTGCGTTTCGACGGTTTTTTTTTGTATTATCATGACTTCCTTTCGGATAATTTGACATTTTTGCACCCGCTGCATCCATGTATGCACTCAAAATCGAAAATTGCAGCAAAAGATCTGCAGGCTTTTGATATTAAAATACGTAGCAACTTCAATTAAGAAAACTATATATATAATAAACCTGAATAAGCAAACGAAATCGATTTACACACTACTCTTCTTCTTGAAAATTTTGCTCCAAATGTATGTTATACAACAGAGTCTGAAGCTTTTGAATTCTCGCCACAGTGATCCTCACCCACTGTAAACGCATCCTTAAGTTATAAATATTATTTGATAAGTAGATGACATTAAAAAGTGCATTTTCTAGTGAGTTAAAAGATATGGTGTTTCATTTAAATTAACGAAGTTATAGCTACTTAAAGTTCTTATTTGATTAGTCTTAGTTTTTGTACACCCTGCACTGTTGAAAATATTACGGTGTTGGAGTTAATTTTGCGCTAGTCAAATATTTTAGTGTTGATTTTTCCAAACTTTGCCAGACGAGTTGACTACGCGTATTTAATAGAACAGAAATGACTAGAATTTCGTGTGAATTCTTTGTTCAGATATGAGGATTGACAATTTTTCTAGACATTCAGAAGCGTCAACCAATCAGAATTTTTCCCTCGGATAGGAATATAGAAACCCCACCTATTCTAATACAGTATTGCATTATACGCACCACCTGCATTGCACGTGTATCTGTTTTCGTGTTTGATTCTCCGTATTAACATATACAAGCAAACCACCAAATGTGACTGACTTGCGAAGTGTAACCTCGTTATTAAACGTTAATTTCAGTGGGCATAAAAAAATTCAACATCTTAAAGATCTATTGGGAACCTCTATTTACGCAATTAGTTTAGACTTAAATCAAATACCATAAACATTCACTTAATTTTATAATGGTTCTCAAAAAATCATTTTAAAATTGGTACGTTTAGTTGAAACTAGAACTTGTGAATGAGTGGTTTTGCATATTTATAATTGAGAAAGCGTCTTAAAGAGAGAATATTATAGCACTAAGAAATAGGAGTTGCATATTAAAAAGACGTTGTGTTTAGAAAATGGTGTTAAAACACCCAATAGATCGCATTCATTTAGTTAAACAGCTAGTAAATTTGTCTAGTCTAGATCAAATAAAATGTGACTAGAAGTATTTTTATAATTCCACGTGTCAGTTGGACAAATAACCCCTTAGCAATAGACAATACTTGACTATCTTTGCTCGTCAAATTTAAACTTCTATAGTTCTCGACAAAATAACACGAAAAGAGTGTGGACCTCTCCTGACTATTAAATTAGTCAAAAAAGTGTTAAAATTTTCAACAGTGTGTATAGAAAATTATTATAATTGGGTTATAAAACATGGTCAATTGTTACACTTTACTGTAAATTCTGATTGCACGACTAAAAATACTTCTTAAGTATTTGAAACATGAAAATTAGGTTAGGTTTTCACAAAATTCAAATTATTTTAAAAGACTTTACGTATAATAACCTTATTAAAACAGACACTTATTCAATATGAAGGTGAGTAAGAATAACAAATTATAACAAATGATTAAGTAATTTCTACGTTGATATAAATTAAATATAAATGCTGTTTTATGTTGTTTATTTAATTCTTGCTTTCTTTAAGTCTAATAAAATTCTTTATCAACAAATCTAAAATTAGTAATTTCTAAAAGATTTGGCATAACCGTCATTGTTTTGGTTAAATTTAACTCGATGGGTATAAAATTCACGCAGCATCTTTTTTTTTACGTACTATTTTAAAGATACATAAACACAATAGTACCACACCCAAATGTAGTATCTATTACACACGAAAAGCGATTACAAGTCGCTATCGAATAGGAAGAGGATCACCACAGACCAAAGGAGACAATAGTATCGGCCCAGATCAAACAGTAGCGCCGCTATTGTTCCCGTTTCGTCACCACTTAAAAGGAAGACGTGCGAAAAATTCATTGTCCACGTTTTTGTACCGTATAGCATTGCGACAAGTGCCTTGTAGGTTAGGGCACCTCGAGGATTAAAACGCATCGGTCATACGCATAAATATTCCTACGTCAAGGGTGGCCAGTGTCGCTCAATGCGGTCGGCGCCCTTTCTGCGACGAGTCAAGTGTTAAAAGTACAAGCATAGTATTCGGGAAGGGACGCGTAGTAAGGAGACAGTTGTCTGGCGCTGTTTTGCCAGTGTCGGGACGGTTAATTGCCTATTTTACCGAAGGAAGAGAGTCTATAAATCTTGTATAACGCGTCTCTTTGTGTTTTGGAAATATTTTTACACCTAGTAAATTTTTGCGAAACATATCGGTGAACATTGACCGCCTCGGCAGGATGATTTCTCATTAATTAGCGTACTATCGCACAAACTGCAATTCCAGTTAACAGATTTAAAAAAATAGAATAAAAAATCGATTTATTATATGCAACAACTCTAAAAGTTGATGAGGGAAACGTCCACGCCATTCTTAATTTGTAAAAACAAAAAATAAAAATTTTGACCGATTTCATGGCATGATTGATTACTTGTTAATCGCACACACATCATTCTCAACCTAAAATTAATTAAGAAGAATAGCTAAAATAAGAAATAGTGAACTTTTTCGAAACATACCGTCGAATATTCACCATTTTTTGGACGATTTCCGTAGAATTAGCGTAATATTGCACAAACTGCAGTTCCAATTAAAAGATCAAATAAAACATAAAATGTCATTTTATTATGGAAGATAAAGTTAGAAACTGATGCGGAAAACATGTTTGTACTATTATATTAACCTCTTGAAACAAATAAAAAAACTTGTAAGATTAATTATTTAATTTTCTTTAATTAATTATTAAATTTAATTATCGATGATCCGTGAATTTTGACCAATTTCAAACTGCCGATTAATTACCCTAGTTTTGGGTATATTTCATTACCAACTTAAAAATTAATTGTATAAAAAATAGCTGGAATCGCTTCTGTTTTACAACATGAACAAGAAATTTCTTGAATGTTTATATATTAGCCAATTTTTTTATTTGGCGTTTATTATATTATTCATTATATTTATTTATATGTTTAAATTGTTTATTTCAGATATATATTAGTTTCTAAATTTCTAAAGTGTAATGTCTCATACAGTTTTTAAAATGTTAATATGTGTTCGACAAACAACTTATGTTGTGAAAAAAAGGAAGTAAACAGAAACAAATATTTAATTACATTACTTACTATTAAACGTTGTTTTAAATAAGAAATTTTGTTTCAATTGAGCCATAATTCCACAAATAAAATTTAATCGATACATAAACAAGAAAGTGTGAAAACGTATGTTTTGGATATGCTTTAGTTTTCTGAAACATATCGGCGAATTTTGAGCGTTTTCGTTGGATGATTTCCGATTAAATAGCGTATTAATGCATAAACTGCATTTCCAAATAAAAGATTTAAAAAGAAATGACCAAACATCATTTTATTGTTTAAACTAACATTAAAAATTAATGACAAAAACATGTTCCTAGTATTGTTAACCTGTAGAGTAGAAACAAAAAAAAAATGAAATAGTTTGTATGATTAATCTTATCCTAGATTTGCGTACACTTCATTGCGCAAAAAAAAAATAGAAGCGTTTGCCTCTCACAATATAAATAAACAAGAAAGGGTGAAGTTGTATTGCTTTGTTTTAGATATGTTTCTAATTTTGCGAAATATACCGAAGAATTTTGACCGTTTTCTTTGAATGAATTCCGATTAAATAGCGTATCATCGCACAAACTGCGGTTCCAATAAAAATATTCAAGAAAAAAACCCCAAAAAATCATTTAAAAAGTGATGAGGGAAATATATTTATGCTATTTCTTATTATTTACTTGTAGTGTCGTCAAATAAAAAGCGGAAATGGTTTTGCGTGATTAATGAAAGTTTACCGATGAATGTCCGCGAATGAACTAATTTCATCGTAAAACTGCCGAACAATTGCCCTAGTTTAGCACATACTTCATTACCAACCTAAAATTAATTGTATGAAAAAAAAAAATAGCTAGAATCACCTGTTTTACGAGTGAAAACGTATGTTTTCGATATATTTCTAATTTTGCGAAACTTACCGGCGAATTCTAACCGTTTTCGTTGGTAGGTTTCGGGTTAAATAGCGTATTATCGCACAAACTGCGGTTCCAATTAAAGAAATTAAAAAAATATCAAATATTTTATTATCTAAAATAATGTTAAAAATTAATCAGGAAAACATCTTCAAATAAAAAAACGGAAATGGTTTTGTATTCACATCTCATTTCCAACCTAAAATGAATTGTATTAAAAAAAAGCAGCTAGAATCGCCTTTGTTTTACATGAAAACGTGAGAACTTATGTATTTTTTTATTATGTTTTAGATATATTTTCTATTTTGCGAAATATACCAACGAATTTTGACCGTGTTCGCTAAATAATTTCCGATTAATTGCCGTACTATCGCACAAACTGCAGTTCCAATTAAAAAATTAATAGAAAAATATAAAATGTCATTTCATCCTCTAAGTTAACATTAAAAATTGACGAAAGAAGTGTTTGGTCTTTATTTAATCAGGATTTACGGTAGAATGTCCGTTAATTTTAACCGATTTTCTGGCATGATTCTAATTGATCCTATTTAGTTTAGTGCACACCTTTCTTCCAACATAAAATTATTTATATACGAAGTTCGAAGACAAACAATAGGTAAAATCACCCCCATTTTAAAAAAACAAACAAGAAAATATGAAAACCGTAAAATCAATTTTCGAGGATATAACCGGTAATTTGCGTCGCCGGAGCGCACAAAACAGATGACGGTGCACTTATATATACCGGGGGGTTTGTTTACACGTCCCCCGACTAGGCGCCACCGGGTTGATAAACAATTGACTCTCGCAAACATTCGACTGTATCTCTCTCTGCCATTTCTAAGTTCTGAGACATCGTTTCCTGGACTCACGGTCCGCCTCGTCCCCTGCCCCCTCTACGTCCCGCCGTTTCGCCCCTATTTAATACTTTATAATCTCCCTTTTTACGACTGGTACTCGAGATTTTCGAGTGGTTATCGCCATAAACTGTATGGATGGGTGCAATAACACTTTCGAGGTGATATTAAGACAGGTAGATTTTATTATTTATAGAAATTACTATCTAGGGGATTAGATTTAGGGAATTTGCACATCGTCAGATGTACTTTTCTTTTAATAAAGTACTTACGATCGGATTTGGTTTTAATATTCAAAGTGAATAAATTTTAATTGTGTTCTAGGGTTTTCTTTTTGTTTATATTCAAGGATTATTCTTATATTGTTAAATAAATCAATTCCTTTTAAGCTGATTTTTATTTATTATACATTGGTAAGATTATCTATAATTGATATGAATAATAATTTTAATAAATTAACAATTCCATTAATTTAAAATTTAAATTTGGAACTAATGCAGCTTTTAAAATTCTTCGGAAGTTTAATAATTAAGTTGGTTCCTTGTTATAATTTGGCTTCCTCACCCAACAATTTAAAAATTTACTGTATGAAAAGATCGTTCAACCATTCTTAAGATTGCATTCGTAATGAAACTGATGTAGAATACTGAAGGAACCTCTTTTTTTTTACTATTAATGCCTATAAAATGCAGCAAGACTGCGCTTTATATTATTACTATGACGCAAAGAATGTTAGGAGCAAACTTTATTAAGTTTGCTTTATTATTCATACTATTTTAGACTCATATAGATAAAGTACCTTTCCATAAACTCTTTCTTGTACAACATACAATGTTTTCTCTAATAGATATAATTCACGTGACTTTCAAAATTATGCACCTAATGTATATAATTTCTTGAAAGTGGTCCACCCGCAGAACTCTTAAAGTATTTACAAAAAAAACCGAATTTAGAAATTAAGTTGGACTTAAATTTTTATTTTTCGACATAGCTAATAATTTTTTGAATAAAACTATGTATGTTTTTTTTCATATTTTGATTCAGAATAACATTCTACACTGAGAAAAGAGATTGCATTAAATGAGAAGTTTTATAACGTTTCATGTTAAACGAAATGGGTATCTTTTCCCAGAAACGTGTTTTTTTTTTTAAAGTAGCGTGCTGTTTTGTCGGAAAAAAGGATACTTCTATCAGTGTAACAACTGTTACCAATTTGAAATTTCTTTGTACATAATTTTTCTTTTCATATTTCTTTTTTGTTTCCATCCTACTAATACTTTAGAAGAACACTTTTTCAGAGAGAAAAATGAACATACATATACAATTATAAAATATATCAAAATATATATAACAGATATATTTTGATATATTTTTTCATTAATACGTAGAATTCTTGATTAAATTGACTAACCAGTTATAAAGATCATAAGTTGCTTAGTTACTTAATTGCTTCGAATTTAATTTTGAGCCCAGAGGTATGCAATTTTTCAGAAAAATATTAAAAAAAAATGAAAATTACAATTTTTTAAAAATATTTTTTAAATAAATTACATTTTTCGATTTTTATCGCTTTTAGTAGCAAAATCGAAGCAACATCTTTAAATTTAATTCATACTAAAACAAATTTGCCAATTCTCGCATAATTGAATCAATCAGAGTTAAAACTAAAAAATAGATTTTCAGTATGACATTTGCTATTACAAGGGAATATGTCTTTAGGAAAAATGCAAATGATAATCTGATAAAAAAAATATAATTCATTTTCTTGCTTTTAATTCTTTATATAAAAAATAAAACAGTTATAATGTGTATATTAACTTAAAAGTGAGGCACCTGTTTATGAAATATAATTTAATGAAAAAAAAAAATAAGTATTCTTAGATAAAGTTTTACAAATAGCGTCATCAATACATATAAATTAGAATTAAGGGTGAACATAACTAGTAGCAGTCCCATAACACCAATTTTTAAAATAAAAAATAGATTGCAAAATCATAAATCCTTAACTACTTTAACAGGATTAAAAAAGCATTTGCAATTGTAAATAACCATAATTTCAATTTTAATAACACTAAAATTTTAACGATAGAGAGAAACTATTATTCTAGGAATATTTTAGAAATGGTTTATATCAAAAAAGATAAAAAAGTGTAAATTTTAGACCTGATGTAGATAAATTATTAAAAATATATACGTAGTTGTTTTGATTTCGATAATAACTTTTATGTTAAGCCATGTATATTCTTTCGCTTTTAAAAAATACCATAAAAACATTATAAATATAAAATAAGTTTTTGCATTTTCTGTGATTTTAGCATACTCTTTTCATTCATATTTTATTTATTTATATGCTGTCACGGTTATTATGTCCTATTTACAATAGCTTAATTTGCTTATTAGAATGTTGTGACTATTAAAACCCATATTTGCAATTATAACTATATAAATAAGTAAAATGTATTTTATGAGTATAAAATATTTCATATAAATTACAATTTTACTAATTAACCAATATTATAGATTCTGAAGAAGCCTAAACTAATGCCCAAACGTTAATAAATAATCAGAATTTAATTTTCCACAAAAAAATCTACTTCCAAAACCAAATTAATCAATTTATTCATATTGCGTCGTATTGCAAAAGTGTAATTACGATGACATACACACACACTTATGGTTAGTGGATGAATTTGACATTAATCCCATTCAGATCCTTCTACGAACATTTAAACCTAGAGCTACTTACATTTGCCTAACAAAAAGTCGCTCATATCTCAAAATCTATTAAAGGTAGGTATAGGGAATGCTGATATGAAATAATAGGCGCTGATATTTACTTCCTAATTTCGAATTAAAATACAGAGTGTTCTATTAAAAAGAATAAACTTTTCTGCATTCGAAAATATGCGACTTTGTTTCTCACTTTTGAACACCCTGTATGTTAGAATGTAAAATGTGCGTACCGTTTCTTAGAGTTATACCTACATTCACAACGTAGCAAATTTGGAGTCTCTACTTGCAGTATTAACCGAAATAATAATTTTTGAATGATGCAATGATTATTACTAAAGAAAAAGGAAATCTTAAATAACTCAAAAACGGCAACATGTAGCTATAGGAATAGCTAATAAAGGCTGACGTATTTATGGTTGTAAAATTAAAAATGTAAAAAAAAATATATCATTCTATTTAAAAATAACAAACTTGACTTCCATTTCCGGTCAACCAGAAGTGATATTTTGGTTAAAGTATTTCACATTTATAGTTTCAATCGAACAGATAATGATGTCAAAATCTCAAATATAAGTAAATAGTAGAATATCCTAAACTTTTAATGAACCACTTAATTGGAATACCTGTACATTTTATTATAACTACATGTATCTTTTGATTATATAGTAACTTTTGCGATTGACACGTTAGAAGTGCGGTACGTGCGACAGTGGGGATACTAACCGGTTATCCTACGATAGAAGCCGTCAATGATCACGACCACGAGGCGCAAAAAACTATTATATTAGGTTTGTTCGTTTTGGCACTAGCGTCACGCAGCCGTAAGCATTTCTGTTCGATTTGATGACAAAACGAACAGCAATCAGAAAATCTGAAGCTGGAGTCAATCCAGCGTTTTACGACCACAGCTTGCGTTGAAAAACTTTTCGCACCGGCATGTGGCTAGATTTTCGCGTTACGGCGTGGAGTGCCAAAGCGAACAAAGCTATTGTTACGCGCACATATAACACGGATTAGATACGTGTTATACACGTAAAATTTCAAATTGACCAATAAATTATGCAATAAATAGCTAGGTGTAAAACGGCCTTAACGTCCAGATCACATTAGATAATTAATGTGCCGCTAGAGGGCGTTGTGGTATGCTTTTAGACTCCGCTTTGTTTTTTTTTTTTTTAATATGTTGATTTATGATTGTCTGGATTTATAATTTTAACCTTTTCCAATTATATTTTGAATTATTTTGACTGTTAACACAATGTCATTTATTTAAACCGAAAAAAAAATAATTAATTGACGATACTATTCAGTAATTTATTTAAAGAACTGTTATATGAACAAAAAACTTTTATAACAGAACTGATGAATTCTGTTATAAAAGCTTTTTGTTTTTTGTTTTTTTTTTCGGTTGAAATAAATGACATTGTGTTAACAGTCAAAATAATTCAAAATATAATTGGAAAAGGTTAAAATTATAAATCCAGACAATCATAAATCAACATATTAAAAAAAAAAAACAAAGCGGAGTCTAAAATACCACAACGCCCTCTAGCGGCACATTAATTATCTAATGTGATCTGGACGTTAAGGCCGTTTTACATAACACGATAATTGTAATAATTTCCAATTTAAATTATATGTTCCAATAACTTTTGTTTTTAAGCTTTTATTTCTGCGAATTTCTTTTACAATAATTAAATAAATATTAAGGCTATTAAGAAAAAAAAAAAGAAATTACAATAGTGGATAAATTGTGAATCTAAATAAGTAGTATTTAAATGAATTTAGTGTATTAAGTGTTTTAGTTATCTATTACTAGTGTTATTTTAATTAGACTGAAGTGTAAAAATAAATACATGTTATCTAATACATCGACTGTGTCGATTATATTTCTACTCAAAAAACTGTATATTAATATAATGGAAAATATCTACAAGTTCCTGAAATATTGTCTAAGGCATAAAGCGACGACAAAAGAATTATTTCGCTCTTCTATAAACATATCATTACGCAACCGGAAGCCATAAATTTTTACCTTAACGATTTTTTAATCACCCCCCGCTTTTTATTTACTTTAACTTCAACCTATCTATTTTCCCCTTGTCGCAGATTAATAAGAACTTCTACTTGTTGATTTTCAGACGGATGTTTCCCACCTTAAGGGTGCAACTGTACCAATTAGACCCCACCGCCAGGTACTGCGTGCTGTTGGAGATGATCCCAATAGGGAATTGCCGCTACAAATATTCCGCGAGCACGGGCTGGGGCCCCGCCGGCGCTGAGGAGGCGCAGAGCCCTCACAGGGTCTATCTCCATCCCGAATCGCCGGCTACCGGCGAGCAATGGATGTCCCAACCGATTTCTTTCGGCAGAGTAAAGCTCACCAACACACCTGCGCCACCTCTTGGCCATTTAGTGTTGTCCAGTATGCACAAATACCAACCCAGGATACTTATTGTTAAGGCGGTTGATCCTAGGGCTATTGCGTGGGCGCACACCGAATCTATAGTCTTCCCAGAAACGCAATTTATAGCAGTGACGGCATATCAGGTAATTAGATGGAAATTTAAATTAAAAAAAAAACATGTGTCAGTTTGAGAAATTTTGTTTGGCGACACATTTATGCGAGGTAATTAGTAAGGGGACGGGATGAGCAGCGGTGGCCTTTGAAATAGGCGCCAGCGCTTTCGTTTGAGGGAGTATCGGATTACTAAAGAGAGCGTTGCAAATTTTTAAGGCGACAGTCGGACTTTGCTTTGACCTCTAACGCATGTAATTTTAGGGAAAAATTAAATATTCAATATTGTCGAAGGAAATTGAAAATAACTACTGTATTAAAAATATTCTATTATTAATTATTAATAAATTATCATATTCTTGCATTGGACAATTTAAATTATTATTTTATTTTAATTTCCACATTCACATTAATATATTTCATTCATTTTTATTGCAAAATTCACTAAATGTATTAAATTTTACACTGTCATAATTTTAGTACCGCAGTCTGTGTGCCTGCAAGGTAATTTACCGGTTATGATGCCACAAATACGGTCAAAGTTCACGAACAGTTTTGCTAAATTCGACTATGTGGAAACATCATTCAAAATACTTTTTTTCTATCAATTGCAGAATGAAAGAATCACCAAACTAAAGATCGATCACAATCCTTTCGCCAAGGGGTTCCGTGCGAACGGCCATTCGAAATGCAAACGCAAGAGATCCATGAGCGAATCCCAGGAAACTTCGCCGGAAGAAGATAGCAGGAAAACATCGTTACCACCAGTTGAAACTGCAAGTCGTGTGGCGGAAATGATTCGTTCAGAACCTGTTTTATCCACACCAACGTTACCTGTTTCGTCCAGACCAACGTTACCTGTTTATCCCAACTATTATCCGTGTGCGAATTACAGCCCACAGAGTTTGTACAATTATTATTTGTCGTATTGCGCGTCTGCTTTCCGTACCAACCATTACCCACAACCTTTGTTGCTGGAACAAAACGCAAAATTGGCCTCCAGAAGATTTACAGATTTTTCCATAGCGAGCTTAATAAATAAATAAATAAATGACCGAGAGAAATGCAAAAACTGCTATTATCATACACAGTATTTACTGGCGCATGATAAAAGTACGTTTTATTTCATTCACGAACCCCAGAACCATCGATAATAAATGAATAATCACCGATTATAAGTCATTTGTTGTTCGTAGTGCGGTTCGTGCGCGCTTATCGGAATTAACCCGGTACGTTCCATTCCACGCGGTCAATGTTCGATGGTTAGATCTGCAAAAAACCCGGGGCAATTTTTTGTTGGATCTAATGTTATTTAAAATTGTACAAATATTTCTTACTTTAATGCTGCTTAAACAAAAATTAAAGATTAAGAAAAAAGTTGATGGACTTGATGAAAAAATGGAATCAAACAAACTCCACTTTTTTCAAACTTTGTAATACATAAGACTGTGTTAAAATACTCAGGTGTTAGATATACGTAAGAATATAAAAATGACGAATTTGTTTTTATATTTTTGTACAAAATATTTGGTTGAAACTATATTTTTTTATATATATTTATTGTTGTGTATATCTATAAGAAAAATATAATTAGTTTTGAACTAAGCTTATGTCGTTTTATTTACGAAACTATCTTGAATACTATTAAGCTACTATTAGTTTTATTTATTTATTTAGCAAAAGCTTCTAAATTAATTTTACAAAATTACTAGTCCTTGCAATCATATGCATTGTTCTTCAAATTATATCCTGAAGCTTTCAAGTAGCGAACATTCTTTTTTTTAGTTCTTAAAAAAATGTAACACTCAAGGGCATCTAAAATCTAAGTAATAAATTTGTTAAAGCTGAAACCATATTTTTTTAATATCCCGAAAAAAGTCGTTAGATGTTAATTATTAATTGAGTATTCTCTATTTCGTCATTACATCTGGAATAAATAATAAAAAATGTAACTTCTTCCCTGGCTCTTTATGTTACTTTAATACAAACCCGTGTAAAGAGTTGCCTATATTACATAGTGTAGTGAAGTTAGTGACATTTTAAAATTCCTTTTTTCTCTAATATTTATTTATATTTTTTTAAGATAACCATCAAAATATGTTAATTTCTTTAAAATACAAGTTAAGTTGAAATTACATTCGGTAAATAAGCATAATATAAAAATGATAATAACCATTACAAATCAGTCAACAAAACGAAGAGCTACCAACGGTCTCATTTTATACAGTGAATATCTTTCTGTCAAAATAGGAAGAAAACAACTCTTAACAAAATGTAAATTAAACGTTGTAAACATCGTCCTTGTGATTTAGTTTATAATTTTGTGTGTTATCTAATTTCGAGGCGAAATCTCACCCGAAACTCCACGCTAAAAGCTAGGTAAGTAAAATCTAACCTCTCCGCAATCATCTGTTCGTTGCGCTTAGGTGTCAAAGATCCCTTTATCGCCTTTATCGCTCATCACCCTTTATTCTTTCACTGATTCGTTCGTGTCGATAGCACAAGGCGAAATACATAGATCAAATTCTATTTAAAATACAAACGTATGATAAAATCTGATACAGCCAGGTACAAAGATGAAACACAAATCGCCCGGATGAAATATAATGATACATATTCGAGTGCTATGATAACAAATTACGATGTGATTCGTAATGTTTTTCTCGATGTTTTGCGCTA